>CVRI01000055.1:2365845-2397356 GCA_900005825.1 Clunio marinus
GGCGATCCGTATCGGAAAATGGATCGCCCAACTCTGTTTGCAACTAAACTTTCATTTATAAAAATTAAACTTTCAAGAATAAAAGCGCATCAATTAGTTAGATTACAATTAATCATTGAATTACAAATTAAACATTTAATTTTAATTGCCTATCGACATCCGTTGTACGATAAAAAATTAAACGGAAACCATTGAAATCTTGAATGAAAGGAATAGTCATGCTTTGAATCACTACGAATCGTTAAGAAAGAAACGAAAGCCTTGAGAAAAGTCGAAGTGAATTGAATTTCAGATATCACTAAAGCATTCAATAGAACTTAGATTATGGCTTTCTCATTTCTAATTCTCCTCCCACGATTCATTCCCTTCATTCCCGTTTCATTCGTAAAGCTAAATTGCCCAAATTTTCATAGCAATTGACAAATTTCATTTGTAGGGAAATTCAATTTCTATTTCTGTGCAAAACGATAATGACGTTCAAACTGATGGTGGTTGGTGTGGGTGGGGAGTTGGTTAAAGGCGAATTTTTACTCACACATTTATCGAGAAAAAAAAACTTTTCCATCATTTCAAGATCATTTTAGTTGAGCAGTCACACCCTTCCAATTTGTACCAATAACTACCATAGATTGTTCATCGTGGGGAGAAGAGACAGTCGATGGGTAAAAGAAAATCAAAATCGATACAATAGGCATAATTTAGCCGTGAAGCTTTTTCGCTTCTCATCAATTTATAGTGACTTCATGTGTGTGTATGCTTTGCAGGGAATGCTGCCGAAGCTTCTCCGCAGCCAGATGAGAACGTGAATTCAATTAAAATTTTTCATTTTTCGTCTACCGTTTGCAAACATGCATGCTTATATCATCAAGCAAATTTATGGGTCAAATAAATTTTCCACTTACATTTTCTCCCATTCCCCCACTCATCCCCAACCTCATCTCATTGTTGCTATCAATGTGTGTACTGTAAAAAGGATGAATGTAATTGAAATTACTTTCAGAATTAGAGAGGAGAATTTTTCGATGCCGCGAACCGATTACAGATGAGACGAAACATTTTCCCAATTTTAGTCAATTGTGTTGGTACCACACGCCGAACGATGCATTTTCTCAATCGCTCCCAATTCGTGATGATGCATAGTTATTTATTAGCTAAAATTGTAGCAACGTATCGTCTCATTCCACATAATTCAGAGTCCAGTTGTGCTTCATCAGACAATTATTTTTAATTTAACTCGGAGGTTCTCTTTTACTAAGCTTTATTTTGTATCGTTGTTCACTGTTTTCATCATCAGACGATGCCATAGCTAGTTATTTGATTATCAGATGAGAGAAATTTATATTTTCCGTTTTGGTAAAACTTTCCATCTCTTGAATGCGCTTCTAGCGAGTTTTTCTGTCCAATTTTCATGAGTTTGTGTATGTGAATGTGTGAGGTGCTCGGTAACAAAATTGATGCGAAATTTATTGTTTGAGATAGAAAAGAATGATGAGAATTGCTCAAATATGGAAATTTATAATTCTTTGTCTATGCAAGTCGTCCTGGTATCGACACGCTCTCATTTCTCGCTTAGATATTCATTTTAAATGAACTCAATCCTTCCTCTTTCCCTTTCACCCCGCCACCCAAAGTCAATTTTGATAAGCCACAGGAAGTTTATCTCTTCGTGCATCTCTAACTACAAAAAATTTTCATTTCTGTCTTTGAATCGACAATAAATTGAATTTGAAGTTATAAAATAGAATTTTATTAAAAAAATGCAAGCATATGAGATGATTTTGTCAATAAACTTTATTTAGTATGTAATTATGAAACTTGAATGTATTTATGTGCTTTAACTTGTCTGATGATGTTGACACCTACAACAAGTGCTCTAAATTGGATTCATTAATTAAGAGAATTTCTATTTCATAACAAAACATCGAAAACGACCCTCAAGGCGTCGCTTTTAACTGCTTTAATATTGAAATTAAATTATTTTCACACAACTTGTGTTGTCTATCTTTATGGAAATTGAATTTTATTGTCGTGCTCTAGTTCCGGTTTTTATTTTGTGTGTGTGAAAATGTTTTTGAAAAATTTTCGCTATCGATTTTAGTGGATAAAAAAAGAAGGAAAAAAACATGACGAATTGAAAAAGAAACTTTCTTAGACTAAGAAAATTTGTGAAAATCGAAAAGTTTTCTTCACAAAAATTTTACTTGTTATGTTTCATGATGAACACTTTCTTTACAAGAAACTATTTCTCAGCAGAAATTTTAGAATTAAATTTTCTCGTTACCAGTGAGTGGAACTATAATCAGAACTTTCCTTTCTCGACTTACTTCTTAAGATCATCTAATGAATTAGATCAATTTGCTTCAGTCTCTGCTCGTTTCACTTCTGTCAGTTTCTTCGTTTTTCTCATTTCACCCTCTTGACACTCTCACCCCATCTTCACACTTTCATTCTTTTCCTCGCTCTCGTTAATCATTTTCATTTTAATTAACTGCCTGGCTTTTCAATTTCCGTTTGTGATAGGAACATTTTCGGTGTGAATTATTGATTGTGTTAAAGGTGCTTTTGCTGTTGGTTTTGATCCTAAATCCGAGCGACAGCAGGAGAAGACGAAAAGTTTTGTAATTTCTTATTAATTCTAAGCGCCATTAGGAAATTGCTTTTCTCGTCTCTATTCGCTTTACACAAAATCTTTTCTTCAAGAAAACAGAAAAATTAATGAATATGAAATATTAAATAGAGTTGTTCGTAGATGACGATGAGTTTAATTTCTCTTCTGCCCAAAATTGTTTTCTTCATCATTTCCCCTCGCTTTTAACGACTGATAACGTTCCATTGCAAAACCACAAGCAGTAGCACACTCAACCTCGCCCACCTAAATTTAATTAATGGCGATATTTATCATTTGATTTTTAATCTACAAAATGGATAGAAGAACATAAATCATTTTGATATCAAAGGAGAAAAAGAGAAAGATAGAAAATTGGGTTGCTATTATAATTTAATCAAATATATTCATTCATTGTATTTATGTATGAGATTCTATGTTTGTGTCTGTTCCACATTTGTCCCCTTCCTCCCACTCATAACAACAAGCCAAAAAAAAAGATAAAATCCATCGCTTATCGTAATAAGAATTCCGCCACCGACTCTCGGCATATAATCCATTTAAAAGATTAATTCAATTTGCCACCCCTTCGATTCATGTCTTGTCACAAAATGTGACGCGCTTTTGACTGTTGTTTTGGCTTTTCTTCTATATGTGAACGTTCTTCAACAGAAATATAAAGTCGAAAGCCAATATAGCAATCATAAGTGTTCCAAAAAGTCAAATGAAAGCAAGTACATCTAAACGATGTTGAATGAATATTCCACCCTCAAATCACCCACACTCTTAATTCTAAATGGCTTTGTTTTCTATTTGAGGCTTGTTAAAACAGATAGAAACTTGTAGTTTCATTGAATAAAGAAACAAATGCTGAATGCTGATAAGACATTCTGATTATGTTAAAGATGTTTATAGAGAAGAAAAGGAAGAAGAGGGCGAACTAAGATCCTTTTTGATTAAATGAATTTTAATTTACTTATCACTATCATTATCATTATCGTCATTCCTCTTAATAGACGTTTTTTTTTAATTTGCTAAATGAATTTCGCCTCCTCTATTGCTTATACCATTGAAAACATAAACTTTTCCGTCCGATTCAAAGAAAGCAGATGGAATGAAGAAAATAAGAAATTACAATTATTTGTGTTCAGTTTCATTTGTCTAATTGGATGTAATCTTCCTTCTGTTTCTTCGTCTGAATGTTAATCTATGACGATTTTATGAGAGAGTCGAGCATTGTGAAAAAAGAAGAAAGAAAGAAAAATAAACTATTCTTGTGTCTGGTGAGTGCGTGAAAGTGAAAGAAAAGTTAAAAGCAAAGGCAAAGGAATTCTTGTGCGTGTGTATGTGGCATACTTTTTTCATTAAAGATAATGAGATAGCATCGAGAGTGAAAATTCAAGGGTGGATAATGAAAGCATAGAAGAACGAAGAAAATGCCATCATTTACTTAAACCTAACCCTTTCTAATTAATTAACGAAGCGTTTTGAAACGAAAGAAAATATAATAAAAACATGGAAGGGAAAACTAGTTGAATGCTTTTTGCACGTTAATTATGTAATGTGAAGATGAAAAATATTAATTTGTCGTTTGAAATATGATGAGTCATTTGTCAAACATGTTCATGATTATTCAAATTTTGAGACTAAAATATGAATTTATTTTACAAAATGTTTTCCTTCTTTTCACAGATTATTTGGAAATTCAGGAGCGTGTTCAGCATGTGGTCAGATGATTCCAGCAAACGAGCTTGTGATGAGAACAACTTCAAATATGAATCAAAACGGCGTCAATAACAACACGCCGGCCAACAATCAAAATATTCAACATTTTGTGTTTCATCTGAAATGTTTCTCGTGCTCAAAATGTGGCTCGCATTTAGTTCAAGGTGATAGGTAAGTTGAAAATAACATTAATTATCTGTGTGACTTTTGTAACATTAATAAATGTGTTAATTAACAGATACTACATGTTAGCTGGTAGCTTAGTATGCGAACAAGATTGGCATAAGCTCGTGAAAACGGCACCCACACCGACGCCACCATTACGCAAAGGAAAGGTAGGTCGACCTAGAAGATCGCGCGACTGAGATGGCCCACGCCTTGGTCGTCCACCTAAGATCAAAAAAGTCGAGGACGATCAACAGCACGCGCACCCTCCAATCTTGCCATCAGTTATACTGGAGGATGATTCGACACGAAACTTGGTGATACCGCGGCTTCATCATCATCAATCTATAATGGCAAGATCACCTAATGAAGGTTTATACAACAATTTATACGACAAAGATATGGGATTGATGAGAAAATTGATGAACTTGGATGAGTTTCAATGTCCTAGTAGCATGACTCATACAAATAATAACAACATCAATAGTAATTGTGTCGGTTTGCCTAACAACGATATGATTGCAACGAAACAATTTCATCAATATCCGAATGGCATTTTCAATGGGAAATTCGCCAACTCATCAAATTTTCCATTTCCTTTTGATAAACCTCAGCAACAACAACAGCAACAGTCGACAAATGGCATCAGACATGATGGTTTGCTGAAGCCCTGCTACGACTTTCCATTGAAATCTGATGCAATTGATGACAATTTTGGAAGCAATCCAATATCAGTAGGTGGTTTTAAGAAGCAGCAGCAGCAAGCATCGATTTTTACGTCCAGTGGCTTCATGAATCAATTCCCTCATGAATCATTATTCAGTGCCAACAATCATCATTCGACATTCACCAAGCTCAACGAAATCAATAATAATAATGGCGGAGGGATGGTTGTGAAGATGGAAAATGATTTTAACACAATGCATATGAACAGTAAACAAAATGAACTTTTATGTTCTCGAAGCTCAAATAATTTGAACAAAACTGAACCAAATGAATTTAGAAATAGTAGCTGTAAAAGTAGCGGCGCTGATAATACGCTACAAGATGATGATGAAAACAAATCATCAACGCTGCATGATGAAAGCAATGATGGCTTCACGCAATTGTAAACAATTCTTATTTTTATTTAAGCTTTGGATCTCTAGTAGATTTAAATGGTGATGCAAGTATGCAATGATGTATAAACCTGTTCAGTTCTTTGTTTACTTTTATGTCAGTTAATCGAATTAAAATAAATCTGTCGCGTTGTGAGTCATCTTCAGTTTTTGTTTTACATAATTGATGGAGAACATATCAGGAAAATTTCGTCTTAAACATACCTGATAAATCTTTAAATATGATCATAAGAAAATAAAAGAAAAAAGATAAATTATAAGTGATTAAAGCCCTCTTTGAGTTGATAAGCATTATTTGAACATTGGTTTTTGTGAGAGAAAGATTTACGTCTGCTGTTACAGAATGCTGTAATGCTAAAGCAAGATTCTAATGAAATTTCTCCCATCAAAATCGTTGTTTTAATCATCACACATTTTTGTTATTAAATTGATAAAATTGTAAAAAGAAAATGAAATAAAAACGTTGTTTCAAGATATCAAAGAATTTTAGAAGTTAGTAGAACATTTGAATTTAAAAAATAAATAAAGTTGAGGAAGTGTTAAAGTGAATGATTTGATTTTGATTATTGGAAACAATTAATTAAAATGACTTCATTAACTTTGTCAACTCAGATTCAACTAAGCTAGCAGTTGCATAAAATAATTGATAATTTTATGACATTGACTCAAACTGTACGAGCACAAATATGTTATATGGTGAAAACTTTGATGGAAAAACAAGAAATATGTTTTAACTCTTCATCTTTGAACTTCTCATATGGAAGGAAAAAAATATGTTAAATTTATGTAAAAACATAACTTCAAGCTGGATAATTCACATTTGTAAATATGAAACGGAAATAAAATGAAATAATTAATTAAAAGTCATAAAAGAAATAAATTGACAAAATCAAAATCGTTTAGTTTTAATGAATTTTCAGGTTTTCATCAGGTTGGATAATTCATTGAGTGTGAAAATTTTTCATGCATTTAAAAGTTAATTAATTTGACATCCTAATTTCTTATGTTGTTCATTATTAATTTGGAGTGTTTCATAAGTCATTAAATTGTCGAGTCACTGCCCTCCAACAAATGTTCTCGTTACAATTGATTTCATGATGTCAACACAAATTTTGCTGATAACAATTCATGTTTGTTCATTATCATTGGAATTCTTCCTCATAATTCACAACGATAATGGATCTTCACACTTAATTTGGTACATTCATCGTGATAGAGCATATTGTATTCACATCGTCAACAAAAGATGAGATATCTTGACATAAACTCACCTAAAAGTTATTTAGAATTATCATGCATAAGAGCATAAGCATGAAGAGAAATTCCGCATGCAGATTAATTTCTCGTTGAAAAGCTTTATCATCATTAATGGTGGAAAGGTAAAATGAAAAGTTTTTATTATTATTATGATTTTTTTTCAGTCTATTTGATGATGAATGAGCTTGATGCTCGTTATCATCTATGAAAATGTGACTCTATTGTCAGATGCATTAGTATAATTATTCATTAGCTGCAATGAAAAATTACCCTTTTAGCTTAATTGACACTGAGATCTTTCTTCTCACTTTCATAGCACAATAATGAATGAATGAACACTTTTGCTTGCATTGCTTTCATCCAAAAGTAGTAAAATAAAAAATAAAATTAAAGGAGGCTAGGGGGAATATAAACAGTAAGCGTCAGCAGATGTAGAAGCGAGAGATAATAACAGAAGCACCTTCCATTCATTTACGTTGCATTGACGAATGAAACAAATTTGCTGATTCTTCAATTTATTCCAACACACGTTGTGTCCATAGTTTAACTGATTATTGTTATGAGGTCATCAACTTCAAGTCTTTAACTTCCAACAATCGCATCATAAATTCACAAAAAGTATGAAAATTAATTATTTAAATAACTTCTCAAACTAAATCACGTTCAGTGAAAACAATTTTCGCATGATTAACACTCATTAAATTTTCAAAGCGCCTTATTGCTTTCGCCATAATATTTTTTATTCTCCTTCCTTCAAACATAATTATTAATTATGACGAAGCTTGCTTGGCAATATGAGTTAATTATTGATGAAGCAAAAGTTTTTATTTTCAGTTCACTTACGCGCCATATTTTCCATCAATATTAAATTAATAAAAGTTTGAGACTTTTTGTTTAACTCATTAGCGGTGGAAATTTCCTTAAACAAAGGATATAAATCGACGTAGAGAGTATTAAAAATACTTAGGAGTGAGATGGAAGTTCACCCTCATCCGCTCTTATTAGGAAAGAATTTTTCGATCATCGGCATACTTTATCAACAAAACTTTACTTTCATCAATTTTCTTTCGTTTAACATTTTTTTTAAAAAAAAAAATACTTTTAATTATTAAATTAATGAAAGGAGGAAAAAAATTAATTAAGTTAAGCTCTTCTAATGAAGTTTTGAAATTAAAACATGAAGAATGACAAGCAGGTAATTTAATAAGCACAGAAAATGAACTGGAAATGTTGACGTCGAACCTTATTAAGTTCATAAATTCCTCAAACAATCCCCAACTCACTCGTTATGGTCATTTAAATCTCTCATTTAGTTTATAGTAGCGAGAAAACTCTTTTTCTAGCTGTCAACACTCACCACACATTGCAATCATATTTTCATTCAACAGACAGCAAACCGAATGATATTAAATAATTGGAAGGGAGAAGGAGAGAGAGAGAGAAATCATTAATTTAATAATCAAAATATTTTCACAAGAAATCAGCGAACTCGTGAATGTTGAATTAATGTGCAAACATGTGAGAAAATTGACAATGAAATGTTTGTTTGGTCTGATGTTAAAACAGTGAGTGAAACTTGTTGTTAATGCTTTTAAAACTGGTATTTGGTGACAAGTGACAAGAACAACTTTATAGCAGAATGTGCATTAATATTAATTAGATGTTGAAACATTTAACTTAATTAGCACTTGCATGAAAAAATTTATTAAATTCTTACTTTCAATATTTAAACTTTTACTTAAGCGTTCCAAATATCACTGAAACATTTTTTAATTCGTTTAAATTGTCGGCAAGTTGTTTGAAGCTTGAGATATTTTTCAGATATTTAAGCCATGGACATTATTTTTCTTTTTAATTGATTGTCAGAATGTTGATAGAAAAAGCGAAAAATCTACTTTATGGTCGAACTTCGGTACAAACATGTAATTCTTATTTTTATTTATGACTCGCTTGCAAATCCCTTTTTAAAGCTTATTTTCGCAAAATAAAAAATAAAGTGAAGCATATATATTTATTTTCTATTATTTAAAAACAAATTGATCGCATCACATGGGTCCCCAGCAAATTGTTTTTCCATTTTCCATCGCTTACACACAGCAATTTTCTCCCTTTATTGAATTCATATTTTTTTTGATATTTATTGCATGAAGCCCTCACATCGTTTATTGCGTGAGTAAGGGATTACTGATCAAGATAATTTATGGGAAACAATCTCAAGTGGAAGATGGCAGAACTTACTTAGTGTGGATTTGTATCAAGGCGATTGTTTTGCTGGTCTTTATTTCGCATTATATTTGTGGCCACCCACAATTTACATTAAAATCATAAAAATATCCAAGAAAATATCATTTTTCTGAATACACCTGAGAGAATTTTAAAAACCACAAAATAAAGAAAGAAACTACAGACAAATGCGATTCAAATGAATGTTGCTGAAAACACGTGGACAAGTAGGAGTTGCATGACAAATTGCGCAAACTCCACAATCTCTCCGAAAAAGAAGCGAGCAAGAATGAAGCTGTGCTGTTAGTTATGCTTTCTCTGTCTTCTCTTCGGCAAACTGTTAAAGAATCTCATTCAATATTCAACAAGTGGGCGTTCGAAGACGACAAATGTTAATAATACTATGTTAATGTTTATCGCATTGCACTTACAGGTTTTTACGAACAATAAACTTTCATTGAAATATTAAAAGTCAAGTTCTGAGTTGATGTGGGATATAGAAAGATGAACCAACAATCTCCATGCAATTCTGATTTATAAGGAACTTTCAATTCAAATTGCAAGCTAAATTTATTTCCTCGATAAATTTTCCTGATTTTTCCAAACAATTTCCCGTAACAACAAAAGGATTAAAAATCTATTGAGCGATATGTGATTTCTGCATGAAAATCGTTCTCAATTGTTGTCATTAAAAACATTTTTAACGATGTTTAATTCGAACAGGCGAATGCAGAGAGATTCGCTTAATCGCACAAGTGTTTTGTTGATGATATCCATGAATACCTGCAACATTCTATGTTTATTTTCGCTTCACATCAGGTGAACAAGGAAAACATGTTAAGAGGAAAATCAACAAGGATAAGTTTCTAATTTTTCCATCTCATGCTAATGCTATGAATTTCAAAAGAAAATTGGAAAATTTTGCGAAAATCTCTTGTTGATTTTTCCATACGAACATTTTCAAGCATTCTTGTGTTAACTCATGCGAAAATATTTCTCTTAATAAATTTTCCGTCATACACATTGTTCGAATAGTTTTAAGCACTGAAAATGGCGAAGCAGCAATATATTTAAATTTCCAGGGATTTTTCAACGCGAATTGTGAGATGGAACAACGAGGGAAGAGACATGAATGCCTTTTCATTTTATTTTGTGGTTTAAAAGTTCTTTAACGAGAATTTTTTTACTGTTAATTTCCATAGTAATTCCGACTTTTCCTGTGAGATTTTTTCTGTACTTTGTACACGACATTTAGAATTTACCAACGGAATTATCTACAGCAATAAAATATTTGAGACAAAGCAGTTAAAAAAAATACGAAATAAAATAAAAACGACTTATTTATTAGAGAAGTCATGGAGGTTTCTTTTTTTCGCAAATTCTCTGAAGAAGAAGGACAGCAGACAAGCTACTGGTTTGACATAAACGTTCCCTAAAATATTTCGCAACCCTCTCTTAAGTATGTTCTTTTAAAACATTTACAGCAAAAATGTTGCAAATAAAATTTCACTCATTAATGATTCAAACAGGAGAAAACAGCAAGTATAAGCACAGGGAAAAGAAATAGAGTGATATGTGTTCAAAACATGCGATGGTTCACGGTAGAGTCTTACAGCTTACTTAAACAAAAATGTGGAAAAACATGCCAAGACGCTTCTCATCTATGAAGACGTTTTGAGGTGAATAAATATTTAATTGAGTTGTGAGCTTGTTTTTCTTTACTGTTTGCTGCCTGTTGTGGCGTCTAGTCTCTCAGGAGAAAACGATTTTATGATTAAGTAGACTCAATAAAATGTAAGCTTTTTTTTATTGGAACGAAAATATGTTGGATCTTGTGAAATGAAAGGAAAATATTCTACTTACAGTCGTTTTGAAATGAATAAAATATCAAGTGACACAGAGAGATCAAAACGACAGTTTCTTTTTTGATTCCTTGGTGTGTCTATTTCTAAAAATATAAAAGCTATCAATGTCAGATGAGGAAAGGCCGAATGAAGTGTTAACAATTTTGTATCTTCATAACTGAAGATGTGCGTCACTCTCATTGCTTAGCAAGAAATTGACAGAAATCAGTGAAAAGAAACAAAATATTATCTGAAGAGTATCAATTTTAAACTTGTCATTTGTATTTAAATTTCAATAAAAAATATTAGAGACGATAAAAAGAAAAATATTTAAGATCTTATTATTGTTGAGTTTACTTTTATGATAAATACCAACCAAGCAAGCCAGCATCATCAAATTTAAAAGTCTTGTTGTATATGAATTTAATAATAATATGAAAGCAACGGGAAGATAGATAATTGCTGCTGATATTTAATGTAATTTAAATTTCTTAAAATATATCCGCTTAGAGTTTGTTTATTGTTTTTCACATATAATTTGTTTATTCACTACACCCACATAACAACGTTAAAAACGAAAGTCAAAGCGAAATGTTTTTAAAATATTCAAAGAGATTAGCGAACTTAATGGATGATGGTTTTGATTCTCAGTGTGGTTTTCCATTCCGGTGAATTTTAACGATGATGAACAAACAACAACGTACAAAGTTTGGAATTTATTATCTCTTTTTTGTATTTTGCATGAATAATCCAGGCTTACAAAGCCACAAACAAAAAAAAATCTTTTTTTGAAAGTTAGGAAAGTTTTTTTAAGTCTTCATTGTAGATTTATTTATAGATGATGGTAAGAGTAGTCGCCTTAATTCCATTATCGTTAAACTAAATGAATTTCAATTTTATTTGGAAAGAATCGGTGGAAATTCTTTGATCCAAAGGTTATATAAAAGTTATTCGAAAAGATATAAAACATTCATAAAGTGAAGCTTTTAATAATTTATGAAGTAGAAATATTTTCGTGAAAGTCTCTTATGAATTATTATACAACTTCACATGTCATACATAGAAAAAATGTCACAAAACTCTAAAGATATTCACATTCAAATGACCAGCAGAGCTCTCCTGCTCTCTAGATACTTAAACCAACAGTTAAAATGTCAGAAACGAAATTCTTTATATATTGTAAAATGGAATTTGCTTCATTTTATTTCCATGCTCAAGTGGAAAATCTCTTTCAAGTCTCATCGTGCCATATAATATTGTGATAAAATGAAAAAGTAGCTTCTCCATTGTTATCCTATTATGTTTCATGAAAATGGAAATAATTTATTGTAGAATCTCGAGCTCACAATTCTCAGTTTTTTGTTTCATAGACTTAAAACTCTTTTCATTGGAAAAAATTAAATAAAAAAAGTATCTACTCTCTATTTTAGTGAAGAACATTTAAAATAATATCTATGGTGCTTTTGGAAAAGTATTAAATTAATTCTTCAAAACGAGAAACTTTGAGAGGCCTTAAAGCATTTTAAGATGCTCACAGTTTCTGAGCGATCGGGTTGAGAACGGAAACTTTTCATATAAGAAAAAATATCAAGAAGCTTGCGCGCTTCTTAAATGAAATCTTATTAATAAATAAGCTTCTTGAAATTTCACGAGACTATTCGAAAATTTAAAGTAGGCATTAATAAGAGTTCCTTTTCATAATTTTGAGTAATTTGAGAGCTGATTTGAAGGGAAATGTTTCAAGTTAAAACGATGCTTGAAACAAACTTCAATTAAACCCTTTAGATATCATGAATAAAGCGTAAAAATAATTTAAGAAGCTTCACATTTTTAAATGTTCAACATAACTCATGTAGATAAAGTCAAGAAAAATATTAAAAAATTTCGAGATTTGCTTTTGTAAAGAATTTCACATTAAAATATCATAAATTATAAAGTGAATTATTTTGATTTTTTCATTTCAAAGCATACATCATAAATAAATGAAGAATTTCTAATGTTTGCAAGTCAAGAATTTGAATAAATTTCTCAACTGTTTAATGCTTTCAAATGAGTACAAAACGTTTAAAACTAACAAATTTCAATAAAGAACATAAATATTTGAATCATGATGAATTTATCTCGAAGAATTTTAAAACATTGAAATTAAAATGAATTTGAGGGTGGTGGCATTGAAATCCTCAGTTTTTCCTTCACATTTTCATTTGACTTCTGTTGATACTTATGTGATGCATGAGAATCATTTAACATAAATTATCTAGCAGTAAATTTGAATCGTAGAAATTGAATTAAAAACATACAAATTCGAGATAAATCAACATACAATATTTGATTATGTAGCTTCTTTGATATTATTTTCTTAAATCATGTGAAGAGTCGTGAAATTTTTCACCATCAAAGATGAGCTTTTGAAATTTACAAAGTGATTTATTCTGTTTGCAACTAAACATTCGTATTTGAAAGTTTCACAAAAAGAAAGATTTTTAAGGCAAACATAATCAGTGCAAATTCATTTGTCGAGTAAACATAGAAAGCTTTCTACCAAGAGTTTGTCAGAAAAACCTTTTGTGGTTTTTCCTTTTCTAAAAATCATTGAAAGCTTTGAAATTTGACGAAGTAGATTATGGAATTAAATTGAATTGAGAAAGAAAATTATCGCATGGTTTGAAAAGGTTTTTCAGAGTTAATTTACGATGAAAAATCAAGTGGAAGTTAAAAAAAAATTAAATCCTGCTTTATTTATTCGCTCTTGTGAATTAAAATTTTATCGGTCAGGGGGAAAAAAAGATGAAAATCCTTTTGCTCGATTTGTGTAGGATGGCTGGGTTATTCAAAGAACATCATTATCCTGCGGCTACTTTTACAACATCAGTGCTTCTGACGTCCATGAGATGGACGCAAACTTCCAACTCATTTTTTCGGACGCAAACATCAAGAGCTTTGAAATTATCAAAGGTTCTCTTATTTGCCCGTTAATTAAATATTTAATGAATGTATAAACATGCAAGCACAAAAATGAAAAAAAGAAATTGCAGAGAAATTGAAAAAGGAAAAAATGTTTAATGAATGACTTTTCAATTAAATTTTAAAAATAAAATTTCAGCAATTCAACATTACAGGCAAACCTTCTTGTGTAAATAAATAATTTAAAAATGTGGATATTTTTTCTACGTTTTACCATAATTTGAATATCATTTGAGATGTTTGGGGTCTTCTGGAACATTGAAATTGCTAACAATGTTAATCGTCTGTACGCCCACTTGTTGCGCTTTTGATTTGCGAGTTTGGAGACATTTTCCGCATGCGCAGATGAAATGTTATGCAAAAATATGTTTCATAAATATGTCCACGTGGTTTTTATATTTTATCATTAATAATTTTATTACAATTAACTAAAATGCAGAACATCAACCGTACATGACATTGTGATGTGTTATTGGACTGACAGTTCTTTCCCGATCAGATGGTTTCAATTTTTTTCTGCACATTGGACAGGTTCGATGCACTCGAAGCCAATCACTCAAGCATGAGTCATGAAATTCATGTTTACATGGAAGAATCGCAAAAAATTTTGGCTTAAGGTTTGTGTTTGATAACAAACAGATTGGGCACTTGTCGTCATCAGGAGTTGTTCGTCTTTTTGGAAATCGAAACATTTATTCAAGAAATTTTTGTTTTAAATTGAACAAGAAATTTTGAAATGACATTTATGTCATCAATTTACTACACTTTGTCAAAGCTTACTAACTTAATGTTCAATTTTTTTCTCCCCAACTTGCCTATGAAGAAGTCAATTGATAAATCTTTCCGCTTTTCACAGAGAATCGATCCTAGAAATATATGTGAATTCTAAACCGAAGGAAAATAGAGACGAAGATGAAAATTCAATTTTCCACTGGCGTGAAGTACGTGCAAAAAATTGACAACGAAAACTCGTCGATTGCCGTTTGATTTGATGAGAAGTTCCATTTTTCATACTTTTTTTTGCTTGAATCGAGAATTTTTTTCTCATCGCTTTTCTGCAATCGTCTGTGATAATGTTTGAGGAGACAAATGTTCCGCGCAATGAAATTTAAAAGACAAAAAAGTAAATTCAAATTGAATTGCACCACAATTTGCTTTTAACTCTCAATTAGAGACGAAAGCATACAAAAACGTTTCACTATTTGGTTTGTTGTATTGAAACAATTAAATTTCATTCTCCTGAATGAATTTTGGTTTTCGATTCTTTTCGGCATGTGTGTGTAGAATAGAGAAATGACCACAAGATTTTTTTTTCAATTAAACAGAAAGCGTTTTTAATAGAAATTGAATCAGAATGAAACTTTAACTTGATTTAATGGTTCATTTATCTGATATCATTATTTTCATCGCATAAAGACTATCAAAAGAATCTTGGTGTAAAATTATGAGGAGAAAGGTGATGAAAAGGAAATAAATTGAAGTGGAAAGGAAAATTTCTCATCGCGTTACTTACATTTGTGGGGAGGGAAAATAATCTGCAAGAAAAACAGCACATTTTCCTCGTTAAAATCAATTGAAAGGATCAAAGTTAAGAAAATAATTTTGCCTTTTGAGCTCTTCTTCTTTCTTGATAATTTGATTTCGTTTGACTCTTAATATCTTCGCTTTCTTTTTCTCGTCGAGTAAATTTCTTTGATTTTAATATTTAGTCTGCAAGAGATTTTTATTTCACCATTTCCGTTTGTGTAATTTGTTCAATAAAATTGATTGACATAAATCAGTGAAGCAAATGAATGTCAACGATAACAAGAAAGTAAACAAATCTCGTCACGAAAGTTTATTTATCAACTAAGAACGTAGCACTGTGACTCATTTTATTTCCTGTTTAAATTTTTAACAAAAAAAATTGGCAAATGACCAAAATTAAACTCATCAATATAAGCCACAAAGCACTCCGTGTATGACTAATTGTATTTTATTACACTCACTTTCCAAGAGCACATGTCACATGTCAAGTTAAACTACGTCAAATATTTCTTGAGATTCTCATTCTCTGACATGTTATTGATGAGTTAAAGTTTTGGGAACCAGAGAGAAGGAAAACTGTGTCAAGTCTCTTTTCACTTTTTCCAAGTCATGCATTTATCGGGAAAATTATAAACGAACTCTGCATATTTTTTCCATTCCATAGAAATAATTTCATTTCTCGTATTTAAACTTTTACATAGCTGTGTAGAATTTTTATGAAATATTGAAAAACTTTAAAAGACTTTTATAGTTTGACTTATGTTCGTTATAAAGATAAAAGATTGAACTTCTTAAATGATGCATAATTTGAATATTTGCTATCAACTTAAACAGGAGTTTGAAATTATCTATAGGAAGGTCAGAATTGATATTAAATATCTTCATAGAGAATTTGATAATCTCAAACTATGAAAATGAACGAGTCGACAGCATTTACAAAATGTTATAAATTTTAATGACTTTAATTTCGTGGTGAAAATTTTAACGTTCCTACATTCTTAATTGCTTCCATTACCTGACATTGCTTTAACGACGTATATCCTTCTCTCGTTATGATAATCAATGACACTGTTTAGTGTCACATGAAAAGGATGTAAAAAGTGAATCTAAAAACAATTTATTTTAATGATCTTGTAGAAGTGAAATAAACACTGTTGGTTTCAATAATGATCTCAATGAGAGCGATGAAAGTGCATGAAAATGAGAAAAAAGAAGGAAATAAGAATTTTCCTGCAGAAATTAAACTAATAGAAACAAGTTCTATGGATCATACCACACACATTCAAAGCAGTAAATTTAGTCACTGATAAGAATTGCAAAAGCAGAGTTTAATCAGAAGGAGCGCGCCCATAATTCATAAAAACGTAGAAACTCACATATGTTTCTCGAAGCATAAATCACGAAAGTCATACCACTAGTTATGAGAAGTTAGCATTATACGACTGCACACCATCCCCTAAAGTATGAGATTCACAACCAGCAAACGTATGGAGAAACGAGAGAAAATTAATAAAATTAAATTGTAGAAACAAAAACAATCAATTATAAAATCTAATTAAATTTACTTTTCATGAAAATTGAATCAAAACCTGATATTAAATTACATTTACAGATTTTTCTCATTCACTTTACATGCTTCCCACATGGTTACAGCATAATGAAGTTTGAATGATATGTAAAGTTTCCCTCAAAAATGTTTAGCTGTTAGAGAGCTTCAATGATTCGTTTTTAACTGATTATTATGCGTGAAATTAGTTGGAACAGACATTTGAAAATATTCCATCAGAACATTTCTAAAGCTTTGACTTTCTTTTGATTAAATTATAAAGTTATCTATGTTATCTTATCTTATCAAAATAAACATTAATTTTCTCAACCATCAATCGAACAGCAAATAAAAAATGTATAAATAACGATTCTTATCGTAGTGATGACTTTTTTATCTGTCCACACCTATTTCGATTTTTTTTTCTTTCGATTTTTGTTTACCTCCACTCACGCTATCCGTTAAGTACATAAAAAGTCGATTTATTCGCTTCAAATATTTACATGAGCACCTAGGCGCAGTAAACTTCAAAGACAAATTAAAAGAAATTATTCAAGAGATTTCTATCGACACCTCAGATTTATAATTCTATAATCTGATTTTGGAATGTACAAAAAACAAATCGAATGGAAAACTTTTTTTGGAAAAAGAAAAACAAAAAAAATTGTTTACAAATTCGTTTAAAGCAACGAAACATTGCACAAAAGGCCAGAGAAATAAATAAACAAAAATAATCAGGTGAGGAAAGCAAACGCAAAAGCAAAAAGTGTTTGTTTACTTATTTTAACGGTATTTCACTCATTTTGTTGTTTGATGGATAAAACAAGTTGGCTGGCGATGAAATTTTCAGCATTCCAATTTACAACCAACGAGACTTATCAACCTCATCAGTCTTATCTAACTTTTTCCTTGCATTGCAGTATTGTATGATGGAAAGAAGAAAAAAACACAATTTTTTTAATTAAAACTTTTTCTCATCCTTTCTTTTGTTTTTTTTCCTTCGCGCAACCCTTTAACTTGACTCCCTCTAACTTTCGTTGTTCACCTTTTTATTCGCCCCATAACATAATTGATTCTTGTTGTTGGTTTCTACGCTGAAGCTTCTGCAGTCGAAGTGGGATGAGAAGAATTAAAAGAAATTAAATTAAAATTCTCTTTCTGCTTATTAACTTTATTTTATATCTGCATGATGGAAAACTTCCCATTCCTCACCCACGCATACACAAACAAGCTCACATACGCCCCCAAGAAACATAAAAAGTATTTAATTTAAACTTTCTTAATTAACAACTGTTATCTTCACATCATAATTTGAATAATGAAACATGAAGTGAAGAAGGGAGAAGAAAAGTTTTAATTACAACTCAAACTATTTTAAGATGGATTTTCTCTGATGCAACTTCTTTAATTGCTTGCCAGGACTTATCATTTAAAGAGATGCCCTCGATGCTTCTAAACGAAAATTTAAATAGGAGAGAACATTTTCACAGGTTTTCCTTGATTGAAATTTCAATCTTTAAAAAATATCCTTAACTACTGCTTAACAATTATTTTACGTATTTATTAATTACATCATCAAGTTGCAGTGAAACTGGAAGGAAGAACAAAAACAAAGTTTTTGAGGAAAACTTTTGCCATTAATTTGTGAAAGTAAAAAAAAGCTTCATTGTTCACAGGTTTCATTCTTCTTTAAAAAGTTTCCTTTTAACTCGTTCCATTTTAATGAAAAACTCACGTCGCTTGCTTCTTCACCCATTTCCACCCACTCATTTTCAGATTTTCCTTTCCTCGCATCCATAAAACATTTTAATTTATTTTCATTTAGCTAATTACTTTTTGATAACCTTTTTAACATTCTGAGCTTAGCAGAGTTAATTTGCTTTTAATTATATACGCCTGTTGTTGTTTACGGCTTGATGAATGCAATTCTTTTAACGACGGATGGAATCCTATTAACACCTTTTAGGAAAAGAAACCTTTGAAAAGTTCAAGAATTAATAGACATCAAGCATATATGTGTGCTTAATTGAAATAAAAAATTGAAGATAAAGACTTAATCAATTTATTTTAATCTTGAACCTTGAAATAAACTTAATGGAAATTGTCGAAATTATACGAATTTAAAATTAATTTGCTTTTGACTGTCGTTGTTCTTTAATTTGTTAAATATTTCGCTCAGTAAATTAACCAACAATGATGATTCCGGAATTGCATTGAAACAACTTCCACTTCTCGCATTAATTCACTTCACTCTGTAAAACAATTCAAATCTCCATGTTGTTCAGGAAATCATGAGAATAACAATGCCCGTAAAATTGTGCAGCAACGAGAAATAGGAGAGGAAAAAAAAAGCACAATTGGGATTTGAATCCTCAAGCAAATCCTCAAAATACACGACAAACAAACGCTAGGGAAAAAATTAAGCACAAAAAAAGGAAAATAACGTAATAAATGTCTATTAACGACCACTGTGACTGGTACAGAAAGTCGACCTCACTCCAGAACCATTTACAATCCAACCATTGTTGTTCATTTTTCTACATTTTTTGCTTATGAATTATGGATTGAAAATTGGAGCTGCGATTTACCCTCCGTTGGCCGTTTATCATTGCATTTTTTATGCTTTTCCGTTGTCGGTTTTTCATATTTTTTTCATGTTTTGTTCCCTCACTATCGTTGCATGATTTCGTTTCGAGAACTTTTGTTTTTTCGATTTAATCGCCATCAATGATGACTGTGAAGTTCTCTGTTCCCATTAACTTAATACATTGCCGAGGCTTACTTCATTTTCATAGGAACAAAACTTACGACACTTGACGTTGAATTTCACTCGTCAAACTCCAAACCATGAATGTTCTTTTTAAACTTCCTTGCAACAAAAAGCGCTCTTGCCAGTTTCAGAAGCCTTTTAATAGTTATTCATTCCCTTGCGTAATTTCATGCTTTCCCGAAGAAGAAAAATCACGTTCCTTAAACGTAACAAAGTTTTTGAGTTTTAAAGGGAAAAAATTTCTTGATTTTCTCATTTCCTTAAAATAGTTTTATGAAGAAATTTAAGTTACAAGGAAGCGTTTTGTAAGAGCTCGAAGCACATTTCATTTAAAATTGAAAGGCTTGAAATTTTTTTTGGGTACAATTTGAATGTTACGGCTTGTCACGTTTTGCCAAGATCTTCGTTATTAGATAGCACTTACGAAAATATTTTACCCAACCAATTTTCGGGACTTGCCACAAATAAAAGTAATGATTCTCCAACTTCAGAGACATTTAAAAGATTTTTATCCCACAGAACGAACACCCACGAAAATTAATTCTCAAGATTTTACTAAAAAGCGCCAACGCAAATTGTTACATGACTTTATACATATTTTCATCTCATCCGACAACAATTTTCTTACATTTCTACAAATTAATCCTTTTCACCAGAAAATTTCTACAGTCATCTCTTTGAAAATAAATTTTCCAATGATCGTAAAATTCAATTGAGCATGCAATTCCTCAAAAACGCAAAAACTTTGCTTTTCGAATCATGGATGGAAATTTTCATTACGAGAATTTGTTCAAAAAACATTAACATAAATTAATTTAAGAATCTTTCTTTTGTTTTCTGTTTTTCCGCCTCTTTCATTTCAATCCAAATGATTCTCATAAAATTCTTAACGAAGTTAGAATATGCAGGATTTTAAGAATTGAATTTCGCTGAGACTTCTGTTTGCGGTGATGAAAAAAATGGAAATATAAACAAGTAGGAAGAGGAAAAAGGTCAATTAATATAAAACAAGATCATGTTTCAGTTGGTCATGTTGTCGTCGTTGTTGTGCTCTAAAAAAATTAATCTCATTAAAAATAAAAATTGTGATAAAATCATGTTTTGATTAAAGAATAACTTTTATTCCCTTTTTCTCGTATTCAACAGTGGCAAAAAATAATTCCTTTTCAACTCTTTTCATGTACGAAATGTGAAAAACTGGAAGCATTCCTTTGCGCACACTTCACCAAAAATGGTCAACATTATTCTATGCTTCAAATCAAGTTCAAGTCGAAAACGAATAAAATAAACAAGGAAAGAAAGAAAACAGAAATAATTGGAATGATTTTTAAACTTAATCAAAATCATATAACAAGCGAATTTAACAATTCAAAGCCAGAATGTCTGTTTTTTGTTCTACTTTGTTGTCATGTTGTGCGATTCGCAACGCTATTGTTGGTTAATTGGAATTTTGAAAATTGTTACATAGTTGAACGTTTACGAATAATTTAGAATAAATTATTGACATTTCTCATCCCATAAATTTATATAAAAACTTTCCTTTTTTAAAATAAATTTGCAGTGCAACTATGAAGTCAAACGTGACACTTTTTTCAACAAATAATTTCATTCAACATCAAAAATCTTAAAAGATTCAATAATAATCTGTTAAGCCCAACACAAACCTCCCTTCTTATCCACTGTTCTTGCAAATGATTCGGAAGCATTGTCGTTTTTCCCCTTTCTCCTTCTTTTTTATGTTTCCAAATCAACATCCCATGTCGCTGTCAATTTTAAAAGTTTTCCATTTCATGATCAAAGCAGATCATTATAAGTTTAAACGTGCATCGTCAGAAAGATTTTTAGATCAAAACGAATTTGAACAATTCCAGTGTTTGTGTGTTTTTTTCCTTCATCCATTCTCGTTTCGTCTTCAAATCCTCATTAAAAGTGTGATTTTACTTTCCTTTCTTTCTTATGTTTTATGTCGCATATAATACATGCTTATAATTTAATATTTAAGAGTAAAGTAGAAGCAGTAAAGATTTTTTGACATAAAGAAACCCGAAGCACTATTTAATGCTATCAACTCTTTAAATTTTTTAAAGTGAATTTATTAATTTAAATTACAACGTCGAAGTTAGGATGGGAGATGCTGAGGCTATCGATGAATCAATTAAAATTATGCAATTCGAGGATGTCGTTATCTGCATCATTTATACTTGAAAATAACCACAACAACTCATCATTAAAATACCATTGAATACCATTGTGAATCAATCTAATTATACTTTATCTGGGAAGGCATTAAAATTCAGATTCAGTAATTTACTGTAGAATCAGAATCTCTAATGAGACCCTCACTGTTCCTTTCATCATTAAAATATTTTTAATTTTCCATTGCTTTGGCTTTGTTTACTGTTTGATGTTGTTTCCTTCTTCGTTTTGGAGATCCAAAACAAGCGGCATGCTCCAGAGAAAAATCAAAAAATGAAAGAATATGATGGCAATTAAAACTAATTGTGAAAGAAATGAAATCAATACCTGTGCTGACTTACATGCCTTTTATGTCAAATAGTTTGAAGAAGCGACGAGAAAATGAAAAATTCTAACAAAAAAAAAAACAGGCGAAAATACCAAAATCAATTTTAATGAACCTCGAACAAAGTCGCAAATATTTTTCGTCTCTCTTTCGTCTGATTTTGTTTTTTGATTTGATTTTTTCCCTCCATCCATTCATTGATAAACATTTTTAGTCGCCGTGAAAATATTTCTATCGCTTTCTCTCTTTCCCTCTTTGTACCTTGTCACTCTTTGCCTTGCAGTGGTTTTAATTGGAACTTGAATTGTTTGCTTAGCTAAATGGATTTTTTGAAAACTTTTCTGAATTGCTAGGCAGTTATTATGAAGTCGATATCAGTTTTTCACTCGACATCAGCTTGACTCACACCAACAAACTTATGATTTATGCTCAGAAGAATTTTTAGTGATGCGAAAGAATGGTAAAACGTTGAGGATCTTCAAATATTTACAAACTGTTATGCTTCACTTTTTTCTGCATTCTCCGACTATTTTGATTCGACAAAAAATTTTCTCGTCACGTCATTCATTTGCAGGTTGCAACATACCCGAAGTCATGCGTTGCTATTCAAAAAAGTGCAGAGAACGTCAAAATTATTACTCGACAACGCATTAGAAAGATAGGAAAAGTGTTTGTAACCATAGTTAAGTCAGATGAACAAAAAATCGAGGGTGCAATGCAACAGAAGGATGAAAGGAAAACACTGCGGTGTCGAAAATTTAAAGTTTACAACACTTGTGGGAAAGAACGACATAGAAAAACGCAAAACGTGATTTTATGTTTGCATTGCGTTATTTTCAATCAGAATTTCAATTGCGCATTTTTTTTTTCGAGGGTAATAAAGCAAGAGAAAGAGACAAATCATCGAAATTCATTGAGTTATTTATATCAATGCAAAAGTAATTTTTCAAGCTGTCTGTGTGTACCAATGCAGTGGTTTGAATCAGGGATTGAAACAGATTTCTTGCAATTCGTTGTGAATTTATAAATAGAACAAAGCTTAGTTTAAGACCTGATTTAGATCTATTAAAAACTGTTTTAATGTCGCATTTCGAGCGATATTTTCTATCCACTTGGAAACATCCACGCGAAATTCCTAAAAAAATCACTTTTTCTGCTAAATTGCTAAAATTATCATGAATCTACTCTGTAGACTCATTTTCACATGAATAAACTTTTAAATCTTCTTTTTTGAGATTAGAGAATTCTTTGTTTATTTTTGTATTATTTAATTTTCAATCTGCCAACCAAGAAAGACTCAAACAAAAACATAGTTTTTGAGTTAGGTAGCAAAACTTTGTTTATGAAATTTTCCACTTCACTTATTACTTGCTTCCTAAATTTGGCTTTCGGAAAATTTATTTTCCTCTAGCTTTACTTATTTTAGTGAAAATTTATTGCTAGGTAAGTAAAATTTTCATCATGAGACGATGCGGGAAAAGTGATTTGGTTTTATATTTTCTTCTATTGCCTGAGGATTGCGTAATTAATTCTTTCAATCAGTTGAAATTATTCTGGCGTTAAACTGTAAATAGAATTAACTTTCTTTACCTTTGAGTTTCCAATAATTAGAGAGAAGGAAAAATGTTTCATGTTTTCGTGAATTTTTATCAAAAACAGAAGCGAAAACTTTTTCACTTTGTTCTCTCAGCAAACGATTAAACGAGTAAAACATTTGTAAAAGCTTTTAATCAACTCAAACGCTGATAGATAAAACGAAAATCCGTAAACTAATAAAAAATTTAAACTAACAATTAACAAAACTTTAAGTATGTAAGCAAATAACAGATTGTGATCACATTGTTGACAAATAAGCTTAATCAAAGTTCATTCACAGCGTTGCAAAGTTTGCAAACAAAGTCGTTACGGTTAGGCACAACGTATTATAGAACAACAGAGCTAAAAAGTAAATTGGAAAATCTCGAGAGAATAAGAGCAGGAAAATGTCATTAATTAGCGTTCTTGTTATGTGAGACTTCTTTTGCTTCTAGCATTTGCGAGGGTAGAATTTTCCTAATTAGCCGCGCAATATACGGCGCTTGTAAGTGATTTTTTCCATTCTCATACCGAATTTTCTCTTGAAACGTAACAACGAAAACGTTGTGGGAGAAGAGATGCGAAAAGATTTTCCTAATAAAAGTTAAGGGAAGGGGAAGAGGGAAAACATATTCACATAAGTGGCTAAACGGAACGACGAAAGAGAACACGCTCTGATAATGATGAGGGGTTAATTTCATGAAGTATACATTCGTTGATTGAGGAGCTTGTTAAGTCGATGGAAGAAAGAAAATCTCTTCGAAAAAATCATAACTTAACGAGACTTTCTCTACCAAAAAAATTTAATTGGTTTCGTATCATCTTGCGCTTAACTTTCATACTTTTTCCTCCGTCTCAACTGATAAGCATCCTTTTTTCTTTTTTCCTTTCAACCATCAGTGGAATAATAAGCAGAAATGTTCATGATGCTTTCCTAGTGCCCCCGAAACAAGATATAACAAGGGAAATGAAAAAAAAAAACATCCTTAATGGCCAATTAAAGAGATGTTCCACTGACCATACACTAACAGGGCCAGTCTGTCAACAATGTCACCGACATCCCAGAATACATTACCATTAAAATTTTAAAGTAAACTTAACTATCATTGATCATAACGAATTTACATTGTGATTTTATTTGGCTTTGTATGATTCAACAGAGCAAAGGTTTTATTTCCTTGCAATTAAATTTCTCATTTTGTTTATGTTGTGTGCTACGAATCAAAAGTCTGATGATGCTGATGCTGATGGGTTATACATCCTTTTTTTGCTTTAAAAATAAAAACAAGCAGAAACAGAAGCTTGGGGTTTAGTTGCATCCCGCATATCTACAAGCATGAGAGAAGTGGACAACGATTTAGATGGAAATATGCTTGTGCGTGGGTGGATGGAATGAAGAACATGCAAACAACGAACAGGAAAATTGTTTTCAAATAAAGGGTGAATCAGCTTTCTTACTACAACTTTTCATAAACCATTTTTTTCAACAACAAACATAAATCCCCAAAGCGTTCTCTAAAGTAATAATAAAGATGTGAAACATAAAAGTTGCCTTCGGACATACAATAATGATTTAACAATGGTAAGTTATTATTATTTAATGAGAATGTCAAGGGAAGATACACTGAAGTTGATTCTTATTGAGTTAAGGGAGAATATTGAATAACTTTTTATCTCACTTCCACCGACTGTTTTGTTTCAATCTGATTTCATTACTAATATTTTATTAGCCAACTTAATATCAATTACCATCATATTTTAACAGCCTTTATCGATTATAAAATATTTTGAGCGTCCGTCTATTGAAGATTTCGAATGAATAATGATGATTTAGAGCAGATGCAGATGTTCACATATAATTAGACATTCACTTGCATTTGCTGCTCGTAGCTGTCACATATCTCAGGATTTTATAGCTTTTTGAATAAAATGAAGTGAAATAGTTTATGCATGAGAAATTATTATGAATGTGTCTGCAAATAGGATTTCACGCAAATCATATCGCATTTGAGGGCCATAGACTTGTTCAATTAATATTTTGTTGTGATTTAGTCTAGAAGTAAGAAGAAAAATAGCAAACAAAATATTTTGAAACGTATAAAATCTCTTGGAGAATTTTCTCATCTTTTGTTTCTTATTTTCAAACAAAAACTTTTAATATATTTGCAATGAAAAGCGAAATGTGTAGCTAAGGCAACTTAAGGGCTGAAAACGAAAATTCCTCTTGTCGATACCAAAGAGCTTTAACTATTCGCATTCTTGAGATAATTAATTAAAAATTCTTGATATAGCAGAGCGTCGTCGTCGACGAGATGGGAAAACCAAAAATAATTTTTTTCCGAAATTTTCAATTTTCACATTTAATTATCAAAAATATTTTCATCTCTTCTTCACTCCCTTTGCTTCATGCCTTGTTTGAATATACAACGATAGGGTTTTTAATTAAAAAGACAATGAATAATCCTCCTTTGATATATTTAGCGAAAAATTTTCCCGCTCTATTCTTTCTTTCATGGTGAATTTTCGCCCGCTTGCTTGTTTTTCAGCGTTTAGTTGTTGTTTAGGTTTTTTCTTTGAGCTCTTCAAGGTTTAAAAAGCAGAAATCTAATAACTCTTTCACGAAATCGACTCCAAAAATAATCTTCTTAGACATAAACTTCTTTTCGAAATTATCAATTGGACGAGTTAAATTTATCATTAAGTTAAAAGCTTTAAAAACAATTAAATTCCATCGCAAAGACGTTTTCCTTTGGTGATCAAACCATGAACGATAAATTAATGCGCTTCCCCCAAAATCTAAATTCTCTTAGACTCAAAGTCTGCGAAGCTATAAGCGGTAATGAGAAGAAAGGGTTCGCTTACCCTACATCGAGATTGTTGTTCTAAAAAACATTTTTAAGATAATTAAGAAGTTTAAATTAAAATTGAATTAAATATAATTGGATATGCAAAAGAATTTTGATTGAGAGCTTGTTTACATTGAGTTGAGAAACGGTTCTGAAGTTTATCACAGGCGCTCGCGTACGATGACTTCAAATTAGATTAATTTTGCCTTTAATTTCATCGCAATTGCTTGTTGTATAAAATTAATCAAAGGGTAATTTATGCAAAAAAGGTTTCAAAGCAAAGCGCTTGCTCATTAACGTTGTAAATAAGCGAATTTTTTTTTGAATTCCGTTCATATCTAATAAATAAGAAAATAATTTCATTCTATTTATATACAATGAAAGCTTCTCAAATAAATTTTCAGTTTGTAAGAGATTCGTTTCGTAGCGTATTTAATCATTGTATTCTAAACAATCTCCATCAAATTCATTCATAAAATAAGATAAAATTTTGTAGAATCATGAAAATAATGAAATCGAAAATAAATTTTTGCTGTAGGCTTTGAATTGAATATTGAATCGTTGCATGTAGTTCAGAAATAAAATGACGACAGTAACTACATACACGCACATTGAATAATTAAAACATTCGTCCATGCAAAACTTGCCTCCAGCAACAACTTCTGGTAGTTTCCATTGCCGTCGTTATTATTGCTTCCAATTTGGTAGTATGTGCAGCATTCAATAGACGCATGCAAAACATTTTGCCATATCTTCTGATGGTGACATAAAAACTATTTTAATTGCTTAAATTTCCATCTGTCTCTCTCCCATCGGTTTTTGTAATCCAATAATTGTGTTTTAAGTTGAGAAAAAGGAAGGCAAAGAATGTGCCAATATTTTTAAACAATTAAAACACATTTAAGAAAGTTACTTGATCACATTACATCACATTTCAATTTCTACTTTAAACTTGTTTCTCATTTAGATATTTAAATGCAGTTTTGTTTAATTAAATTGTATCAGAATCTCGAGGTTGTTTTCGAATGCATTTCAATCAAGAAAACTTTTAATTTGTATCATTCATAACTCTTTGTTGAAACTTTCAAACTTTAGATTTTTATTTAAATTAAATCATTGAAGAACGTCAAGGAAAATTAATGTGTCAAATGGAAAATCATTTAAAATTTAATTTAACACAAAGCAGCTTAATCGATAATTTGATAAAATCTTGAAGATTTTCATCTTGGAAAATTGTTGTCGTTGGATCATTGTGTTGGAGTTAGTGAACGAAAAGCGTCTTCACATCATCACAAAAATGTGCTTTTGACAGTTATGTTGTTTTTCGACATAATTTTAATTAAAATTTATACACTCTTTATTCTCATGCCTTTAAGCGTCATTTACCGCGTGTTAGAGAGCGCACGAATAAGATGCCAAACCAAAATTATGGTTTAGCTAATTGATTTCAAATTAATTAAAAAAATATTTTAATTTTTCTTAAACTAGAGCGATACTTATCAATGTCAAATACATTCATCATTTCATGCGATAATGAAATTTTCTTTCATCTTTTCTCAGTAAAAAGGAGAAAAGTTTTCGAAAGTCTATTTTCACATAAAACTTTGCGAAATAATTAGCATTTTCTTTGTTTTTCATAGCGTTTCATTTTAATTGAAGATATGACGATGGGAATAAGTATTAGATAACAATATTAAAGTTTAGTGTAACTAAGTACGTAAACTACAACATGCGAAATTTTGTTTTGCGAACGGAAATAGAGACACAAGAACTCGTTATCAAATGTGGAAAGTTAATTAGTGTATGCTAATTAGTGAGATGTGTAATAAAATGAAACTGATGTGAGCTCGCTTTTCCATTCTACATGCGCTTGTTCGTTAAACTCTAATAAGTTGAATATTATCCTAATTAGTCTAATTAATAGCTTCAAGCTAATCGCACCACTATTCAAAGTTGAATGTTTGTAACTAATCTCGTCAAAAATCCTGTTCGCTCCTCCACCAATTAGCGCGAAAGTTAATTTCGGATTATGGAAGCGGAACTCTCATTGAGAAAATTTGTGAATTAATTACGTGGAACTTTGGAAAATACACAAAAAGTCTTTAAAATTGTGTTTTTCATTATTTCACAAATATCTAAACGCAAACAATTAAAAGTTTGATTCATTATCTTAACAAAGAACAATTGGAGTATCGTTTGGTTTTCCTTTATGATTCAACTCTTGCGGAAAATGTTTTGTTCCAATTGAATGAAAATGCTCATCGTATCAGATATTACTGTGATAAAATCATAATGAATTATATCATTCAGTCGACTGTTTTATTTGCATTCATAATCACGTGAAAAGTTGTCGATATTTGATCACTTCCTAATTAATTAACATTCCTTTCACTTCATTGCCTCAACCGTATTTCAATAAATAGAAATAACGATAAATTAAGAAACAATTAATTATTTATACACATTTGTAGCGATATCTAATTAAAGAATTTATTTTTGATTACATTTTAATTGACTTTCGGAAGCATATTGACGAAGGCGAGTAAAAATACTTGAAACATTCAATTCAAACGAGAACATCTTTAAGAAGTCAACCAAACAAACGAATGAAAGTCAACAAAACAAACTAAAGCCGAGATAATTTTTTATTTTCTTTTTTTTTTGCCTTAAATGCGAAGTAAGTAAGAAAAAGAAAGAAAGCATCACCGAAAATCATCCCCTAATAGAGATCAAAATCGTTTTACAGCTTTTGTTGGCAAAACGAGTCGGGTTGGGATTTTTGTCAACAAATTGGACTTCTTATCTCAAGTGTTTTATCACTTCTGAGTCAATTACATTGTGACGGAGACTTTTTTCTTCTCATTCTTTTTTTTTAATACGTCGCTCTCTGGCAAATCCCATCAAAAGCATTTTGTCTCGGTCCCTAGAAAAGTCTGACGAATAACGCAGGAATGAGATGGGATTAGAGTGAATGGAAAATTGGCTGTAATTTGTTGGACAATCCACTTCAAGTGCACGTTATCAACGAATGTTTCCGACACATCACCGTGTCTCTATTGTGTCATGTCTTCTGTTAGCAACGAATATCAATTAAATTCAATTTCACTCATTAAATTAATTAAATTCCATGATTGCTCCATTAAATTTCATGCCATAGCAGATATTTAAAGTCCCACATGATTCTCATCTCGCTACGATTATTTATCATCTCAATTATGTGATTTCTTTTTTTTTATACATTCGCTTACTTTCCAAGGGCGGTTGAAGCTGTAGGTGTATAGATGATGGCAGAGAACATTTAACATTTTAATTAAATTGCACACAACTCATATGATTTAAATGAATAAATCATCAAACAATAGCAGGCTGCTATAAAGGGGAAGGATTCTAAGTAGGATGAGAAGGACGGAACCTCATGTTGATTTAGGCAAATTTTCATTAAAATTTTGTGCTTCAGTTGAGCAATTTTAATAAAATTTAATTGCTCTAGAAATTGATAAAGCTCGGGGAGATGTTTCTGATGTGTCCGATGATTTATCTGTCTGTATCCACCTTTTTCCTTCTCCAACTCTTAGAAGTTTTCTAAAATTTTCACTCAATTGAACAACGTTGTCCCATCATCGTAGCTCAACATTGATTAAGAAATTCAAACAATCAACAAAAAACAGGAGAGAGGGGAAAGCAAATTACAAGAAAATTTCCTCTTAAAATGCCAATCAATATTGAAAAAATAGAACCGCAACTCACTTAAAATGATGAGGAAATTAATTAATTTGATTTCATTAATTAACTGCTAAACTGGCAATGAGCATCAACAAGTTTATTTATCAATTGAATATTTGCTATGGATTTTTATCGTCTCCTTTCATGTAAATTCATTAATGCGACAAATATGATGCAACCGTAATTAATTATAAATTTCGTAGCTATGCAAACTTTACCGAATGAATGATTTCTGCTATAATTGATTTACCTTGACATTGTCCAATTAGTGAAGTTTACCACATTTGTGATTCATGTGAATAATATTAAGAATCCATTTTAATTGGATGCTTCTATTTATTTCTATATTTTGAAATAATTAGACATTAGCTTCATGTTTTAGAATGCTTTTGAAGATGATTTTAGTCATTTACAAAATTATGAATCTTTTTGTTTATAAAGCTTTCAAATTGGAAGAAGCTTTTTATGAAGCAATAAATAAATCAAAAAGTTTCCAATAAATTCGAATAGAATTATTTCAATTAAGGAATGAATGAAATTTAAGTTCATTATGTGAATGCAGATATTTAGAGATTGTAACAAAGCTTCAAATTTATGCTTCGTTAGTGCTTTTATGTTTTAACAAAAGCTAAAGACAAATACAATGTTTGTTGAAATTAAGCTTTTAATTCGATAAATTAATTTAATCCTATGTAGGTTTTATTATTTTCAAACGAAAAATATTTTTAATTCTTTATTTTTTGCTATTCACTGATAAGACGAGTAATCTTTATAACAGTATTTAGAAAGAAAAAAAATAAATCCTTCGATTGTAGAAGCTGAAAAACAAAATAATTTAAAGTTCAGTGTGATTTGAAGTTTTCAAGCGACAAGAAGGAAAATAATTTAAAAATGTTCTTTTATATTTTAATTCTTATCGTCTTGGTTATAGTTTGGCTGATCAAAGACGATTTGTTCAATGCGGAACTCTTAAAAGATTACAGCGAAAATTCGGTGCCTTTGTTAAAGTCGTCGTTCGGTCTCGTTTTTAGAGGCTCAGGTTTGTTTTCATTTCTCGTAGGTCCCCGGTTCGAATCCCAGCCATGAGGTAAGGTGAAGTTTA
>CVRI01000055.1:2397835-2522701 GCA_900005825.1 Clunio marinus
GTTCAATGCGGAACTCTTAAAAGATTACAGCGAAAATTCGGTGCCTTTGTTAAAGTCGTCGTTCGGTCTCGTTTTTAGAGGCTCAGGTTTGATTTCATTTCTTTTACAATATTTTCTTATCAATAAGTTCAAAGCTCAGATATTTTTATCCGTAATTTTTTCAATCAATCTAGATGAAGTTTTCAACCTGCCAAGAGAAGTTGCGAAAAAGTTCAAAAAATCGTTTCAGTTCAGATATTTTGGATTGTTAAGTTTTGAGGTAAATCGAGCAAGGGAAGCTGAAATTATTTTGGGATCGTCAAAGCATATAGACAAGTCTATGATTTACAATTTCATTCATCCGTTTCTAAGAACTGGGTTATTGACAAGTAATGGCGAGAAATGGCATAATCGACGACGACTGTTAACTCCTGCATTTCACTTTGAGATTCTCAAAGAATATTTTGAAGTTTTTAAAGAAGAAAGCGATAAATTGGTTTTGACATTAAAAGAAAAAGCTGGACACGAATTAAATGTCATTCCAATATCAACACAATTTACACTTAACACGATTTGTGGTGAGATTGCTTTTGAATGAAAAATCTGAAAGTTTTTTAAAGGAGAATAAAACATTTCAGAGTCTGCGATGGGTGTTAAGTTGACGAATCTTGGCAACGATGGTGCAATTTACCGAAAAAATATTTATCTTACTGGTGAAAAACTTTTGTTTAGATTTTTAAGGCCTTGGTTGATTCCCGAATTCATTTACACAATCAGCGGACATAGAAAGGAAATCATGACAATTTTGAAACCGGTTCACGATTTCACGAGATCAATCTTCATGGAAAGAAAAATGAAATTTGTTTCTGAAAAAGAAACAATCAATTTGGAAGTTGAAGATGATTCTGAGAACATTTACTTTGGATCGAAGAAGCGTAAATATGCAATGATGGATACGTTGTTGCAAGCACAAGCTAAAGGATTAATTGATGATGAAGGTATTTTGGAAGAAACTGACACATTCACCTTCGAAGGTCATGACACGACGTCAGCTGCCATGACATTCACTCTTCTTCTCCTTGCACATCATCCAGAAGCTCAAGAAAGAATTTTGGAAGAAATCAAAGACATTATAGCTGCAAGTGGTCATGAAGAGCTTTCAATCGATGACTACAATCGCACAGAGTATTTGGATCGAGTTATGAAAGAATCGATGAGAATTTATCCTCCAGTTCCGTTTATCAGCAGAACAATTTCTGAAGAATTCACTCTTGATGGTGTCACGCATAAAAAGGGAAGTGTTTGCAATGTTCACATATTTGATGTACATCGCGATCCCGAAGTATTTCCTGACCCTGAGAAGTTCGATCCCGATCGCTTTCTACCAGAAAATAATGCACAACGAAGTAATTTCGCCTTCATTGCTTTTTCGGCAGGAATGAGAAATTGCATTGGGCAAAGATTCGCAATGCTTGAATTGAAAGTTATGCTGACGAAAATCATCAGAAATTTCATAATTTCTCCAGTGACAAAACGTGATGAAGTCGTGTTTATTGCGGATGTTGTTCTAAGGTCAAAAAATCCGGTGGAAATCAAACTCAATGTGCGTAATTAACGCAATTCTTTACCTTGATCCGCCAAGATTGCTTTAAGAATATTTAAGCTTATCATCGCCAATTCAAAATAAACAAACTTTTTTCTTCCGTTTAATTCTTCAGAAAATGACGCATTTTTAATAATAATCATCGAACTTTGCACTATTTAGACATCAAGTGATGAAATTAAATCAAAAAAACGAAGTGAAAACAACCTTCGAATCTCTTCGTCAAAGAAGGTGCATTTGATAAGATTGCGATATTTTATTTTTAACATTCTTATCAATTTTCCACTTGTTGAAACATTTGTAAAGAAATTCAGTAAACAAAATACCTTCCTTCACTCAAGATTGAATAATAATAAACAAAAAAATATGTTATCAAGTTCAATGTGCCGCTCAAGTGCTGTAATCAACAACTTTTCATTTCACTCAAAAGATTTTTACACACACTTGAATGCTTATCTATGCAGCTGATAATTAAGTAATTATTACAGGTGGAATCCTTCAAATTGAAATTTTGTGACTATCGAAAAGCTATAAATTAAAAAATGTTCGTTTTACTTGAATTAATTTTATTCCCAAAACCAAATTGAAAATAATCATTCAAAGAAGTTTTAAGAAGTTTCACTGTATAACTTCAAAATAAAATATAGAAAAATCTGAAAACATTTCGCTATTCTCAATCAGTTTAACTTCTCACTTTAAAGTGCCATCAGCGACTTTCGAAATTCGTTTTGAAAAATGTTTTCATATTTTATAGCGTTGTTGTTAGCATGGATATTGTGGAAATTCATTGAGATTTTCAGGAAAAATCCTTTGGAAAATTACAGACCAAATTCAGTGCCACTTTTGAAAAATTCATTCAATTTGTCACTGTACGGTTCAGGTAAACTTCTTATCTGTTTGTTGAACTTGAACTGGGATCATTGTAATCATATTTTTATTTATGATCGTAGAAGAGCTTTTCTTGTTCGCAAGGAAAGCTGCGAGAACAATTAATGCTTCTTATCAGCATTACTTTTTCGGAATATTAAGCTACAACGTGATAAAAGCTCATGACGCTGAAAAGCTTTTAAGTTCATCAAAGCACATTGAGAAAGGAAGAATTTATACGTTCCTCGATTCGTTCTTGAAAACGGGCTTGTTGACGAGTAGCGGTGAAAAATGGCATACAAGACGAAGACTTTTGACACCAGCTTTTCATTTCGAAATTCTCAAAGAATATTTTGAAGTTTTTAGAGAAGAAAGTGAAAAATTGATTGCGACTATAAAGAAAAATGTTAATAACGAAATAAATATTGTTCCCATCTCAACTCAATTCACACTAAACACAATTTGTGGTAAATTTTAAATTGTTCATATTCAGTTTTGAAATTCTTTTAACACTTCTTAAATTCTTAAGAATCAGCGATGGGTGTAAAGCTCAGCGATTTTGGCAATGACGGTGAAATTTATCGTACTCAAATCTATGAAATTGGGAAACTTTTAATGTTTAGAATTATGAGGCCATGGATTCATTTCAACTTCACTTATTGGTTGTTTGGACATCGAAAAAATTTGGATGCTGTTCTCAAACATGCTCATGATTTTACAAGATCAATAATTCACAGAAGAAAAATGAATTTTGATGGGGAAGGTAAACAAATTGATGATGCTTCTGAAAATGTTTATTTCAGGTCAAAGAAACGGAGATTCGCAATGATGGATACATTGTTGCAAGCACAGAAAAGTGGATTGATTGATGACGAAGGAATTATGGAAGAAACTGACACGTTTCCCTTCGAAGGTCATGACCCGACGTCAGCTGCCATGACATTCACTCTTCTTCTCCTTGCACACCATCCAGAAGCTCAAGAGAAAATATTCCAAGAAGTTCAAGAGATTTTGGAGGCTACGGGAAGAAATGAACCTGCAATCGATGACTTCAATAAAATGGAATATTTAGATCGGGTAGTCAAAGAGTGTCTTCGAATTTATCCTCCAGTTCCTTTTATCAGTCGACTCTTCTCCGAAGATTTTTATTACAAAGGTGTGACGCATCCCAAAGGAACTTCTTTTCATATCTATATCTACGATATTCATCGTGATCCAGAAGTTTTCCCCGACCCTGAAAAATTCGATCCAGATCGATTTCTACCAGAAAATTGTGCAACAAGAAGCAACTACGCTTTCATTGCTTTCTCAGCTGGCATGAGAAATTGTATTGGACAAAGATTTGCTCTTTTGGAAATCAAAACTATGTTAATAAAAATTATCAGAAACTTTAAAATTTCTCCAATCACAACACGTGAAGAAATCGTCTTCGTAGCCGATATGATATTGAGACCAAAAGATTCAATTAAAATGAAATTTTTTTTAAGATGAATCATGAATATGATGACAATTTACTCTTTTTGAAATATCATTTTCTATTCTTATCAAGCATGTTTGTCCAAAACTTGCAGATAATTAAGATAATTTATAATAAATGAAATAAAACATCGTCTTGTTATGACAACATCTTTAAATCACATCTTTAAATATTTATTTCCTCGTGAAAATCAGATAAGAAGGCAGATTTCATTGAGAGATTTAAGCAACTGTAAGTTAGAAGTCTCTTACCATTGAACAAGTCAAGATGAAGAAGCTGCTTATAGTCATCAATATTCTTGCGTTATACAATTCAGTTTATGGTTTGGAAACATCTAGAACAGAAATTGGAAAGGGTGGAAAAATTGTGGGTGGATTAGAAATTGCAATTGAACAAGCGCCATATCAAGCATCTTTAATGTTAAGATGGTATCATTGTGGTGGCGTGATTATAACAAGAGATTTCATTCTTAGTGTCGCTCATTGCTTGGAAGGTATAAACCACGAAGATATTCTAGTTCGGGTTGGTTCAGCTAAGGTTAACTTGGGAGGTGATGTTCATTATGTCGACGTAGTAAACATTCATCCGAAATACGACAAACTGACATACGATTATGATGTTTCCTTATTACATCTTACGAAACCAATAAAACTTGATGGGCTTACAAAAAGAATTGCTGTAATAGGATCACCAAGAGATGCTTTGATTCCAGGAACACCTGTGATTGTTAGCGGATGGGGTGAGTGGCAAAAAATTTTAACTTTCAATGAAATAATTTCTTATTTAATAACAGGCGAAACATTAAACCCAAATGAGAATAAAGAAAATCTACGCGCTGTTGTTCTGACAACTTACAATCACCTGCAATGCCATCAAAAATATATATTTGATGGTGGCATAACAACTCAAATGTTTTGTGCTTATAGAGAAAATAAAGATTCGTGTTTTGGCGATAGTGGTGGTCCCGTTGTTCATGCAACAAATAGAAAACTTCTAGGATTGGTTTCATTTGGAGTTGATTGTGCAAGTTCATCACATCCAAGTGTTTTCACAAATTTATCAGCTGGTAAATTGAAACATTAAAATATTTATTATAATTTTATAGAACTCATTAAATTTATTTTCAGTTCGATCTTGGATTTATAGTGTCGCAAGACGTGGAAAATATTAAACACATTTTAAGCACAAAAATATTTTTATTTGCTTTTTTTATCGTTGATCATCAACTTTTATTATTTCAAAAATCAAACTCATCGGATGTCACATCCTGAAATACAATTCATAAAACTAAATTCTGTAAGAAAACTTAAAAGCTAAGAAGTTAAATGAATAAAATAAAGTGAATAGAAATGTTTTATAATCGCACAACGCTGATTATTTATCTTTAAAAAAACTGAGAAAAATCAAGAAATATTCAAAATAAATGAAAATTGATTCAGTACTTTGTACGATTGAAATAAAATTTTCTTATACTTAGGTTCTTTCATATTTAACTTCTTTTTTTCACTTATCTATATCCAAATGGAGACTAAATATTTAATCGAAATTTCCAAGAAATCGCGACCTTAATAGAATAAAACTAAAGTAATAAGAAAATGTTCTTGGAACACTAAACCGCAGTTAACTGTTTGAAAACAAATTTCTTAAGGCTACACAATAATAAAAAAAGGCAATCCAATTAGTGTCAACATAAACACATAAAATAATAAATGAAATTAATTACGATCTGTCTAATGATAAAAAAATAGGGCGAATGTTCATTTCGTCACACATAAAATTCAAATTAAATTTTTCAGGGAAATTTCGAAAAAATAATTAAATTTCTCGTTTAAAGTTTAAACATGTGAGACGAAAAAATTTTGAAAAGTAACTTAATTTGAACTTTTGTTGTAATGAAATTATTTCTTATGCCCTATTAGTTTAACTTTTTTATTATACTCTATGAAATTGAAAATAAAACCACTAAACTTAAAGATATTTTGAGGCATTTCAATGCTGACAATACAATGTTCATCATCATCACGGCAATTTTGCTTACGAATTTCAACGCAGCTTTTAGTTCACGCGTTGCAAGAAATCAAATAGGAGTTGGTGGAAAAATTGTAGGTGGGGAGGAAATAAAAATTGAAGATGTTCCGTATCAAGCAAGTATACAATTTTTTGGAATGCATATTTGCGGTGGTGCTATAATATCAAAGGACTGCGTGATAACAGCAGCCCATTGTACGTTCAGAGTAGTCGCAAATCAATTAACCGTTCGTGTTGGCGCGACAAAGAATTTTGATGGTGGCGATGTTCATGAAGTGTCGAAGATCAAAGATCATCCATTCTTCAATATTGAAACTTATGACTATGACTTTTCGATACTGCAGTTGAAGAAATCTATCGAGATTGACGGTGTGACAAAGAAGGAGATTAGAATGTCGATGCTTAATGAAAAGCTTAACGAGAAAACTTCGATTCTTATAAGTGGATGGGGTGAGACTTTCAATCTTAAATTTTAAAAATCTTACTTTTATCAATCTACTTGTTATCATTATATATTTTCATCAATATTTTTTTTATATTTTCATTGACAAGGTGAAACAAGAAATCTAGCCGAAGATCCAAATGTACTTCGTTCTGTCATTCTTTCTGTCAGCAATCTGCTTCAATGTCATATTAAGTATATTTATGACGGTGGTGTGACTAAAAGAATGTTTTGCGCATTTACACTTAACAAGGACGCTTGTGCTGGTGATAGTGGTGGTCCAGTTCGACGCTTATCTGATGGACTTCTTGTTGGTCTTGTTTCATTTGGACCTGGAAGCTTGTGCGCTGATCCTAATTATCCTGGTGGATATTCTCTGATCTCATCAGGTGAATTTTAATTTTTTTTAATTGAAATAATTTTTCTTTTTCATTTCTTAATATTTAATTACAGTTCGCAATTGGATTCTAATCAACGCACAAGTCTAATAAAAATAAACATCGCCTTATCATATCTCATGGTTATTAATTGCGTCTTCTTTCTCTTCAATATCTTTTCAAAAAATTTCTTTTTTTATTATTAATTTTCTTCTGAATAAAGTTCTGTTCCATTAATAACTACATGAAAAAAAGGAAAAGAGAAAAAGTAACTAAAACAGATTTCTTTCAGTGCCGTATAAACAATTTGCTTATCACAGTCTCATGTTTCATCAAAAAGTCTTTGAGAGAATTTAAAAAAAAAACTTTAAAAGTTTTGCAGTATTGCGGAACATGTCACGCGTGATGATATTAAAAAAATACTTTTCTTGGTCAGCGGTTGATATTTTCTAAGAAGTTTCTTTTAAGTAAGTACGTTCATTTACGAATCGAATGACTATCAACGGCGTATAACCGACTAGCATCCATTTCCATGTTAAGTTTCGTCCGTTTAATTTTACTTGAAATACCGTAATTGGTGAATGTTTCATCGGGAAGAAAACGATGAATGATTGGTGAGATTAACTCTGGATCTATTTGATCAGTTTTACGCCCACCGGTGAGATAGCTGACAAGTGTCCCAACGATGACGACTGAGAAGATTCCAATGGGATTCACCCAATGAAAACTGAGACGATAAAGTGGAAAAACATCTGATTCATCAGGATAATTTCGATCAACGATTCCTGTCATGTTTCCTATTGGACATGCTTCAACTGATACATCCAAAGTATGTGGAGCAACATGTTTCGCTGCAATAGCAATTTGTGATCCCAATGAGACCCATACCGATAAAAATGCTCCTGCAATTGCACCAAAGATCGCTCCTTTCGAATTTGCCCATGGATTTAACATTCCAAGTGTGAAGACTCCGAATGTTGTACCCGCAGCAATTGCAGTCAGAGCTGTTGTGACACCAAGAATACCACCAAGCTTTTCAACGACAAATATAAATCCTAATGCTGCTGCACCAAGAACAAGAATTGAGCCTTTTACAAAGATTGCAGCTGCTTTTTCTGATGGTCGAACTCTGAAGCAACCTTTCAGAATATCTTCAAGAAGAACAGCTGCTGTTGAATTAAGAATAACGCTGAGCGAACTTAATGCAGCACCAAATACACCAGCAATAAATAATCCAGCAATTCCTTTCCATTCACCAACTGTGTTCATAACATAAATTGGGAATAATTGATCGTCACGTGACACCATTTCACTTGTCAAAGGATCACAATCAAAATATTTTGCATAAATTAAGAGACCAGCATAGCAACAAACTGAGATGAATAGTGAGATTCCAACTGTAAAGATAACAATTGCTTCTCTTGCTTTCCTTATGTTAGGCAGTGACATATACCGTTGCACCATTGTTTGATTAACTGTGTTATAACTGGTCCAATAAAAGAATCCACCAATTACAACGCTAAAGAATGTATGACGTTCATAAAGTGATGGATTGAAGCTAGCAATAAAACAGAAAAGAAGTCATAAACGAAAATTCTTATCATTCATTTTTGTTTAAACATACTTGAAAAAATCAATTCTTCCACCCTCAAAAGCTTTTTCAAAAACTTTTGATGGCCCGCCAAGATGAAATGTTCCAATGATGACAACAACAACCACGCCAATAAACATAATGATGATCTGCCAAGCATCAGTGTGCACAACTGCTTTTATTCCTCCCACTAAAGTATAAAATACGCAAACGGCGCATACAACAGCACCAATAACGTGTATGTTTATTCCTGATACTTGATTCATTGCTAATGCAGGCACATAGATGATGATCGGTAGAAAAAGCAGCTGCGAATAGAATAAAAATGAATGGAAAAAACCCAATGAATGAATGACACATAAACGTAAACATTTGTAAGGTTTTTCTGTAAATCTAATCGTTCGTCATTTTTTTTATTCACTTCCTCTATCGGAATGTGGGCTCGTCTCTCAAAAATAAAGCTATAATTAATACGTGAATGAATCAAATAAACAAAAAAAAACGATTTAAATTTCTCTTTTTTCAAAAGCAAAAAAAGAAACGCCATACGACTCGACTCGTATGTGCGACTCGAATATTTAAGATAAAGAAAATGAATAAAAAGAAAATTGTCCCTCCAAGTTTGTCTGTAGTAGTCCTAGTGCCAAATATAGCATTCTGAACTGTGGAATTGAGATTACTTTTGCCTCAATCGCAAACGTCATCAGTATTGAAGATTTTGATGACTTTTGAAAACTTTTAAGGCGAAGGTTATTGCTCTTTTTAAATAAAAATAAATAATTAAAACTTTGGAAATTTTCCATGATCAGGATCGAACTCGCATCGTCGTCGATATCGACCTTGAAGTTTATTTTTATAATATCGCAAGCTTTATACTTGAGTCAACGAGTTAACAGAGAGAACAAAAACAGTTTTTGCTAAAACCGGTACTTACCTCATCTAAAACAAACATTATGCTTGCAATCGTCCTAACATGTCCATTAAAGCGAAGTTCCAAATACTGAAAACACAAAAATTTGAAACAATTATTTTGAATAAACAGTTCTCAATGACTCATAAAAGGAATTCATAAATAAATTTTAATGTTAATAACGTGACAAACCTCATATGAGCTTCCAACTTTGAGTGCACAAAATACTGGAAGGTATACGTAGGAAACGACGAACCCATGGAGTACAATGGGGATGAGAATGAGCCAATATTGTGTTCCATAGTTGTAAATCTCTGATGGAGTTCCCAGTACTGTTACTCCGCTGATGTAAGAAGCTACAAGTGACATGGAAACCGGAAAAGGTTTCAAGTTACGCGATCCAAGCAAATATTCAAGCATAGACTTTGAACCGAAATCTATGGTCATTTTGTCATATGCTTCGTCATCTGCTTGGTGACGCGGTGGAGTCGTCTGACGCTTTGTCTTAGTCTTTTTAAAGTATCCAAAGTACACTCCAACACCTGTACTTAAAACAAGCATCGACCCAAACACAAGGTAATCAATCAAATGAAACCTGAACTCATCCATTCTGTAAACCTTTTTCTTTCAATATTTTTTTATTCTTTTCTCTAAAAAGAGGTTTTCACCTAAGAAATTAAATAAGAATGTGACTGTTATCAATGGGTTTATGGTCTACGACTTTAAGTAGATGCGCGTTGTTTTGGCTACCTATCGCGATGGTTAAATATCATTCATCTTGTCTCGTGTTCTATATCTTAAAATGATATCTGTCTTAAATTTGAAGAACGCATTATAATCATATCAGATATTTTTATTTGATAATTACTTTATTTTAGTATGATTCAATATTGAAACCGGCAATTTATGGCTTTAAAAACGTACAAAAAAAAAGTTAAATTTGATTAGCACAAGGCACTTGTTAAAATCAGATAATATTCATTTCAATAACTCAAATATTTCCATTTCTTGCCACCTAAGGTGAGAATTAAATGATTCTACTGCAATAATTACGTGATTCACACAAACATACACGTTAGCAAGGCGTAAAAATTAAATGAAAAATTATTCAGGGAAACATTAAGATTTTAATTCCTTTGAAACTTACTTAGTATCTACAATTTTTATAGATAAGTCTAAAAGACGAAATTGAAATAAAATGAAAATAACCGTGATAAATCAATCACTTAATTAGATCATTAAAAGCCACTTGATGAATCGCAGTGTAACGCACGCAACACGTCAGTGGAACATTTAGAAACACACTAAACTGAAGCATCGGAAAATTTTGTGAAGGCAATTGGCATTCAGCCAGGGCCGCTACACGAGATTAACTTTCCTTTTCTTTGCTTGTCATTTCAAACACTCACGTTAACGTCGCCTACCCTGGACTCTTAAGTGTAAATAACTCGTTTGCAGATACGATTATGGATATAAGATGTTAATTTTTTGCACAATATCAGTTTAGATCAGAAAAATGTGCTTATCAAAATCACCAATTTTCTCAAACTTTTTCCACATTCTTTCTACATAATTTACATCACTTTCATCTAAAAATAACTCACCTTACATTTTTCTATGAAAATAAAAACTTTTGAGTTATCGATATCACTACTTTTGATCAAGAAAAATAATTTTTTAAAAACTATTTTCTTGAATTCGGTTTTGTCAATTACATTAGAGTTTCTATAAATAGACTTTCTTGAAAGCAAGTGAAACCTCGATATAACAAATCAGATAATTTAAATTCACGGATACCGTTACTTTATCTTTTATGTCGAATTTTATTGGATTTTGTCTTGAAATCTTATTACAAATATATACTACAAACACTCAATGCGCTCAATAATTCAGAATGTCAATTTTTCGTCGATTTTCACCAAATAAAAACGCACAAGTTTTATCAACTGCAAATGCTAAAAATGTGTCTGCCAGTAGAACGAAGATAAGAATTTTTCGGAACTGAAATGATAAGAAGATTATTAAATTAATTGGAAAAACCATTAGTAATTATAATTGCAATTACATCATTTGGAAAATCGATAATTTGAAAGGCGCTTTGTACGTCTGGAATGAGATTAAGAGCAAGACACAACACAACGCTGCTTGATGCAACAATTGAATACAAAAGCAGTCGATTTTCTCTTAGAGATTCCATGAAGGGATGTCCTTTGTAATTAACAGCAAACGTTGAGACTTGAAGACCCATACAAATTAAATAAACTGTACTGTTAATAATATTTGGCTCAAATTCAGCTTCTTTGTCCTCTGGCGTCATATCAATGTTTAACTTTATCGTCGTGTCTCTATAATAAAGAAGAACAATAAAATTTTATTTACGTTGCGTAAATAATTTTAGAATAAATTAAATGATACATCATACCTAGGACCAGCTCTTAATGTCGCTTCATGAGCAAGATAAATAAGTGATATGAAATGCACAGCAAATTGTCCCAAAATTGTTGTCACTGAATAAATGTTGAAGATATTGGGCAGTGGAGCTTGCTTCGACAATACTTTGAGCGGCTGGTAAATGGAATTTTTATCATTGTCATTGTCAAGTGAATGTTGTTTTATTAAGATAGGAAATAATATGGAACTTGAGTGATTTATTACACCACGCATGAAGATTGAATACGTTTTGATATAGAACTTACCTTTGATCTTGTTATGAATAAGAAGCATGCGGCTAAGAAGAGTCCCTGCAATGTTGCCTGCGTGTCACTGAATTTAACTCCATCAATATACAAAACACTTTGACAATAAGCAGAGATTAATGCGTTTAAAGCAAGAATCTTAAACATTTGTAATGTCGTGACTAATGTACAACGTCCTTGCTTGATAATCTGACAAACACAATTGATTGAAGAGAGTTTGCTTGTGAATGGTGCAGCAATTGAAGCATCACCAAGTTTCACAACTTTCATCGTTTCTTCATCCATTTCACGTAAAACTTTTTGCATTCGTTCTTGTGATTCTTGTAACTTTAAACGTTGTTGCCTCAGAGCTCGTTCTCTTGGTGATAAATTTCTTTCAGCATCATTAGTTGGTCTTCTTATTGCTGCAGTTTGTGTTAATTCTTCTTTTTTCTTTTCTTTTTTCTCACCAGCACGTAGCGGTGCGTTACTAACTATAGAAACACCAACATGTGCATGCTTCAATGCACCAACATCATTCGTTCCATCACCACACATTAATGTATAATATCCAAGTCTCTTCAATGTCGTAATGACAAATTCCTTTTGCTTTGGCGCAAATCTTGCAAAAACTGTCACATATGGTAGAACTTTATTTAAATATTCATGTTCAACTTCATTTAAATACAAAAGTCCGTCTCCTGTTATACAAAAATCATATTCGCGAAAAATTTTATGAATTTGTGAATTCTTTTCATCGATTGGAATCACAATATTTCCAACAATTCCCCTCCACTCCCAAACTGTTCCTTCATCATTCGATGTCAACACAAGAATTGGTTTCTTTGTAAATCTCAATTCTTTTGCGACATGACAAGCTGTTAATGGATTGTCACCAGTAATCATTACGACTTTATGTGATGCTTGAAGAATTTCTTTTACAACTGCTTTTGAGTCAGGTTTAAGTGGACATGAAATGATAACAAAACCAACGAATGTTAAATCATTCTCAACCTCATCACGTTTCATTTCACGAACAGCTTGATGTTCAAGTTTTCCAAATTCTTTAATTCCAAGTGCAAGAACACGAGCACCACGTCTTGAATATTCTAAATAAGTTTCTTCGTAACCACGCGGAACAGTTTTCAACATTTTCATGATTGTTTCAGGTGCCCCTTTGACTGTTCCAATGTAATGTGTTTCACCTGTATACGATTGAATGTAGCCAGCAAGTACTGACATTCGTTTCAGTGATGATGAGAAATGATAACGTTGATAAATCTTTAAAGCTTTGAATTTCCCACGTTTTGGAATGACTGAATCACCTCGACTTAAATTCCAATCAATTGCTGTCAATGTTGCTTTCTCGAGTGGATCGCCAACGAGACCATCGTCAAGTTGTGCCAATGAATGACATGTCGCAAGAACCTGTGCTGTTGCTTCAGTAATCTCACTAATCGGAAGAATTTCTTTTCTTGAATCAAGACCAGCAATTCCTTCAACGACAAGATTGTCACTTGTCAATGTTCCCGTCTTATCAAAACAACAAATTTCAACTTTTCCAGCAAATGGAATTCGAAATGGTTCAGTGCAGAATACAAAAAGCTTTGAAAGTTGAAGTAATGAACTGTTAACAGCCAATGATAATTCAATTGGAAGATCTGGTGGAATAATTGATGTTAAGATGAGTGTACATTCAAGGAATAATTTGTAACGATTTCTTTCAGGATTTTCGCTTCCTTTGATCCAAACATAAACAGCGGCAGTGACAGCAAACACCATAAGGAAGATGATGAAAGCGAATGTTTCAAGATTATTTTCAGTCACACGTTTGACACCGAAAAGAATTGTGCGGAGAAGTTTTCCTTGTGATGTATTAAAGCCTGTACGAAGAACATAACCGATGCATCCACTGTCTGGTGCTCTCATTGCTCCTTTTGTTGGTGATGTATGTTGAACAACTTTTGTGCCGCCAAATAAAACAAAAAGTTTTCCGTCACCTTCAATGTCGAGTTCCTTTTTCAAATTGTCAACATTCTCAAGGGAATCTTTCATTTGAGGCACTGACTCTCCAGTCAACATCGACTCATCAACAATACAAGTTCCACGAAGCATTAAAATATCACACGGCACAAGAATATCATCATGAGATCGAGTTATTGATACCAAATCACCAGGAATTAGTTCATTAGATTGAATGACGCGCCATTTGCGATTTCGGTAAACATTCACTGAATAAGGCTTGTTGCCCATCTTTCTGATTTCTGACATGTTACGAAGTTGTTGTTGAACGAGCGTACATTCGAAAATGATGAGCATGAAGAGTGTGAAGAGGGAATAATACCAATATTCGTCAAGACACCAAAGTCCAACAGAGAACACTTGAAAGACGAAGAAAGGTGCTGTTGCACGTTCAATAAATAATTCATGAAACTCAGGAACGACCATTTCCATTGAGTTCTTGCCGAAACGTTTGTCTGCTATTGCTAAAGCATTTTCATCTTCGTGACCTTTTGAATCGAAATATTCTTGAAGAGGACGATCGACTGGAAAATCTGTTGCTCGAAATTGCTTCTTGTTGTCATCCCAAATATATTTAATCTTAAAAATATATGGAAAATATTAAAATCTGCTGGAAGTTTATAAATTTTTGTAGATGTAATTTACCTTTTGGAACGTGAAATAATACTCAATGTCTTCTTTATCAGACACTTTAGTTTTTTGTATTTTTACAAGCTCACTTGAGCCATTGTTTTCAGTTGGCACAACTTTTGCCAGCACAGCATTTGATGGAGATTTGCTCTAAAATTTCAAAATTAATTTTATTTACATAAAAAAAAAGTTCCAACTCACCTTTCGACATGACGTGAAAGCACGGAAATGAACACTCCAAAAGCAACAAAGACAGGTGAAGATTTGAATAAAGGCAATAGCAACGAGTGACACAAGACCGGCTTCATAGTAATCTTCAACTCCATACACGTAAACCCAAAAATAAAACCATGAACCATAAAAAAATATGAAGGGAAATATTGTTCCTTGAAGAAAAACAGGATTAGGTGTATGAAGAGAGATGCTCTGTATTAGATCATCCACTCGAGGTCGCCCTTTTGGTGACATTGTTTATATATTTCCTAGTTTTGATTAAAATAAATTTATTTAATTTCTAAAAAAAGTCTTCTGAAAACAAGTCAGTTTTAGCCAATGTTCTACTTGAATGTTGACGAAATTTTTCATGTCTGTCTGTCAAAGTACTACATTTGTGCTGCGTGAAGTTAGTAATGGTTAGGAACTTTCTTAATGTGGAACACTTTCTTTAACGGTTACGAACACTCGTCTTATGTTTGTTAATTCTACGCGTAGATATGACTTATCTATTATCTCTAATTAAACATCAATCAAATCTTTAAGTTATGTAATATTGAATGACATTCTTAGGCACAATCTAGTTCTCTTTTTTTCTTAGCATGACATTAAATATAAAAATTTAGAAAATATTTTTGATATCATGGCAATTGTTTCATCAGTTGGAAAAGCGTTCATTCTTCATTTCCTTCTCCGCATCATATCGTTTAACTTAATTATCAAACAAATTTTCGAGCATCCAACAAACGTGTTAATTATTTTAATCTCCTTTTTCTTTATTGTGGAACGTAGTTTGGTCATCGAAACGCTTTTTTTCTTCGCTTTCATTGAGATTTCAATATTTATTGGATGCAAGATTTTCATTGTGTTCCTCATAATTTCATCAGTTGGAATCGTTGTGATGGTCCATAACATATACTCCTGGTTACTTTATGTTGACGTTTTGGTAGAAACATTTGAAAGAATTCAAGATTTCATGACTTTACTTGACTTTCGTGATGATCCACGAAATTTCTATCGAACCAGAATGCAAAAAGATTGAATAAAAATTTTCTGTAAATCCATAAACTAGTTTCGAATTAAATTACCTATTTGTTTTATTTGATATTTTTACTTTATTTCTCATAATTTCTCTCCATGTTGTTTGTTCACACCTATACAATGTGGCTTTACATTTCTTTTTGTTATTATTTTAACTTTAAAAGTTTACAAGAAGGGTTGGTTTGGTTATTTACATGAACATTTTATGTGTAGAGTTGGTTGTAATCGTTGCGAAAATTAATAAATCAAAGAGATTATTAAAATTATTTTATTGTCATAACAAAGAAGGGATTTCTTTTTGCGATGAAAAACTTTTGATGTGTTGTTAATTAGACGGCTTTAATAATTTTAAAAGAAAAACTTTTTGATGATTCCAACAAACTTTTAAACATTTCGTTGCTTCTTTTTTTTTCAGGAAACTTTTTCTATACGATTTAATTAAATGATGACTTCTTTATTATCAAAATATCTTTGAAGCAGCAGAAAATTGTGATGTCGCAAGATTCTAGTGAACATCAAAGACACTGATGCTGTTGATAACAAAAAAATTAGCTTAATTTCCATTAAATAATTTTCGTTCTATTCCAGATTGCAAACATTTAATTTTTATATCATTTTTAACTTTTTTTTTGTCGTTTCGATTTTACCACTACCTAAAGTAGAATATAATTAAACAATCTTCAAGTGACATGAGACGACATAAAGTCATACTTTCAGTCCTTTTGATCACCGATGGCACAAGATTCAGCTTCGGTATCATTTAAAGCTTTTCAAAAGAAATACTTGAAGTCTCCTCATTCAACCCCACGTCCCCCGAAAAGTATTTTTTGTTTCTTTCTTTGTTTCTACAGATTATCATCTAACTAAATAAAGAATTTAGCATCACTACTAAAATAATACCGATCAAGTTTGAATGGATAATTGCACGAAAAGCATTTACCATATTATTTTGGTTCTTGTTTATTAACATTAAGTAATTATGAAACTTGACAAGTTCTGAAAGCTTAGAAATTTGTGATTTTTGTCGTTAAATTTGAACATTCCCGCAAAGTTTAATTTTTATACTTTTTATATTTTTTTTTGTAAAATGTTTGCAACCTTTTCATCCCTCGGGATATTTTCGAAACAATTCTATCAACAAAAAGTTTTTCATCCTAAATTTCCGCCATCATAAAGCAAAAGAAAAAAAACGGGAAAAAAGAAAATCTTCGATTTTCCATTTATTGGGAAGAATTTGGTATTGACTTTTTTATTTCTCGTTCATTAACCGGATTAAAACCCATTCATTTATGATTTGCAGCTAAAATTTGAACACTTATTAACGTTTCTGTTATAAATAGTTACTTTTGTATCATGCGATAAGATTACGTGATAAAATTTTGGTTTCTTTTCTCAAATGACAAGACTTAAGTCAAGTTAAATAGTTTATTTTTTCCTCAAGCACTCGTCACGTTTTTAAGAATAAGAAACAAAGGAATGCATCGATATCAGTTGATAGACTTTAAAGTTAATCACGAAAGTTTTTATCGTCAGTAGACAATAATTCTTACAAAGAAAAAGCAATTTTCGCAATTTAACTTCACTTTACTTTAATGTGCAACGATTAAATAGTTTCTAGGATATACTTTTTACTGTTTCTTTCTCTAGTGCTTGTAGGTGAATCGAAATTATGTGAAACGGAGGGAAAAAAATCTTTTTTTATCGTAATTCTTTTTTCTTTCTTTTATCATTGATGCTAAATTAAGTCGAAACGGAATAAACAACAGAATAATATTTCTTGTGATTACTTGGTGATTGCACTGTTTAATCAGTAAATTTACGACTTGCGTTACCACCGAACAATGCTTTACGAATTTCGGGAACCAATTGCTGAGCAATCAATTCAAGACGTGATTCAAGTGTGTTGACAACCTAAAATAAGTTTTTAAAATAATAAATTAATTTTTTATGTAAATCATAAAAGTGTAATTGACTTACTCGAATACGTCCTTGAAGAGCAAAAATTTCGATACCACCAGTGGATTCGGCGGAAAGGAAGTTGTCGGTGTCGAGTGTAACAACGACATCCTTACCGGTTTCACGTTTATATTGTTCCACAGCTCCTGGAAGTACATTTTGGATAAGTTGTGCATCCTGTTGGCGTCCACGAATAGTTATATTGGCCTCCATGATTTGGAATAATCCTTGAGTAATCAGCGATTGAAGGATTTGCGAGTATCGCGATGAATCACGTGTAACTTCTCCAAGACGACGACGAGCTTCTTCTAAAACACCACGCACATGATCTTCACGAACTTTCAATACTTTTAAACGAGCTTGATTCAGCATGTTTGATGATTGAATTTTCTTTTGCAGTTCAACTTGTTTTTCCTTCTTCTCGTAGTATTCCATGATTTTAATGCGCTGCTGTTGAACAAGACGACCCTTCTCGATGTTAAACTCTTCCTCGGCTTTTGCATCAATTTCTTCGGCTTTTTCATTGGCTTCTTGCTCAATGAATGCCATCATGTGTTTAATCTAAAAAAACATATCATTAGAATTTTTTGATAAGTATCACCCGGTAAACATAATTTTTAATCAAAGCATGTAAATGCAATGTCAACACTAACACATTTCAACTACATCACTACTGTGTGCTAGAAAGAGATAACAAATGTGTCCGTCACATGACTTCTTTTTTCTCTCTTTCTTCTTCTATTATTATGATGAAGGAAAATCAATAAAAATCTCAATTTTCCACAAATCCTAGACGGACAACATTGTTATGATTAACAATTTATGTATCTTAAGCATAATTGTTGAATTATCTTTCATTTCGTTTAGTATTAAGACGGTAAGAAAAATGTTCACATGATCGAAGAATCTCGTGACCCTTTGAAAATTTTAAAGTTCTCTCGAAAATGGAAAATTGAATTCATGAAAGTCTACAGTAAATTATAGAAGGATATTTTGTATTGTCAGGACTCTAATCAACATGGAGGAAGTTCAATAAAATGACGATGATATGAGAAAACGAATGATAAAAATATTCAAGATGTCAAGTAAATATTTCAACTTTGATTTTGAAGAGAATGTTTCTTCTCAAATAATAAACAGGATGTTTTAATTCATTTATGTGTCATTTCTCATCAGTCTTTGTATCAGATATCCTTTAATTCTTGCATTCATATGATTGCTAAGTCCAATATTTTTTTACAAAAATCACTTGTTTTCAGCTTTTTTTAATAATTTATACCTGTTTTTGAACATCTGCATCACTTAGAGCCATCTTTGCAGCTTAATTTAATACTTATAAGAACTAAACTTAAATATTTCAACCACAATTATATTTTCTGTCTATTTCGATGAAAGTTTAGCTCACGATTAAAAATTTTGATATTTCAGCAGAATGAAGTTGGCTGCTTAAAGACGATGAAGGAGCTAACTTCACACGTCTGAGTAAAATTGAACTTCGTTCTGAACTTTAAGTCAGTATTTTATTTACACCTGACCAAATATTACGTCGCTTGCCATACATACTCATTAGTTATATGGTTCCATTTCTTAAGAACAAACCCAACTATGAACACTTGAGAGAAACGAAAAATTTTAATTTCAATTAACACACTTCAAAATTATATAGGAATAAAAAGAATGTTTTTCAATAATACCTATCTTTTAAATTTTTACATACAATTAACTGGTAAAAAGATTAAAGGATACCTATATTCATCTTTTAACAGAAACATCTTCAAAATTTTCATTCCGATTGATTTTCATGGTAAAATAATATTTTCAATAAAATATTTCGTAACTGTTATTAGAATATTTTTTTAAAAATTTAAATTTTTTATTGTCCAAGGGTGTGAAGGTAATCATTTTCATTACATGTACTTGAATACCCTTCTCGCACTCTTCCTGAATTAAAAGTTGCAGCAAAAGAGAAAAATATATTAAATATTTACCTTCAAAAACGATTAAATCGCAATTATATCCAAATATCTTTTAAATTTAAGTTCTTCAGGTTAGAAAAGAGCTTGTTACAACAAACCAAAAGTCGTAAACGCTGTTTAAAACAACGAAAATAAAGTTTGTGCAAAAAATTTTGTGCTCCATCAACAACAAAAGAAACTTTTCCATCAAATTCCATGAGAATTGAGGCGAAGCCGTGTTTAGATTTATGAGCAAAAACGGTAGGTCTATTAACGTCAGTTCATCTTATTGGATAAAGGGAAGAAGTTAATCCCGTCAGGAACAAAAGTCGTAAACTTGTCCATCGCTGGATCTCATTTTCTCCTTTTTGTTGTTTCATCTTCATTTTTTTTCCTCTTCATTCTATGTATATATTTTTTCTCTCATTTTTGTTTATTACGGACGACGGGATATTTGTTTGTCGTGATTTAAAGCGCATTTTTGCGGTGAATCGAAACGAACATTTCCATAATTTACATGCAAATTCATTCCCTTGATACGACGACTTCATTTGTCAGAATAAAGAAAAGAGAATGTTGTTTTGTTTAACATCGAATGCAATCATAATAATAGAGTTGAATAATATTATTTCACCTTTCTTTCTTTCTTTAAATTTATATTTTTTAATCTCTTATCTTCAGGTCATGGCCAATTTAAACTTTCAACAGCCACCTCGGATTTCATCAGCTTCACTGAGTCGCAGTACGAACAGTGGCTTCACCACCAACTCCATCTCAGGCAATGTGACACCAACATCATCTCTAATGTTTCAATCGTCGCAACAGCCCGTGAATAATTCCAATTATGTGACGTCTTCAGGTCAGCAACAGCAACAACAACAGCAGCAAAATCAACAGCAAAGTCAACAACAACTGTCACCGAATCGAGCGGGGCAAATGACAGCGATAGGTGGAAATATCGTAGCACCACCAATGGGAACTAGAAGAATGTACAATCCATCTCTACAGCAACGTGATGATTTTAATACAAGACGGATGGCGGGAAGTTTAGCTGGTGGGTCTATGAATATGGGCTCATTTATGCCTTCGGCACGCTATGGATCTCAAAGTGGCGGTATAAATAATTTTTTCGCCTCTTCATCCGACACGCCACCGACGCCTTTCGATATGAGCGAATTTCCATCACTTACAAACGCACGACAAAATGATCAACATTCGAATGTGTTACAAGCACCTGGAAGTAAACCCTACGGTGAGTTTGTTCATTAAAATAATGTTGAATGGACTTATAGCTTTTCTATTCATTAAAGTTGGAATGGTAAAGCAACCTACATCGGAACAAACGGAATTTCAAATGTCAAGTGAAGACTTTCCAGCACTACCGGGAACAAGCGATAATCTTGCCGGTGTTGTTGGCTCGGGATCGAGCGCTATTGTTGGTAATCAATCACATCAATCATCTGTATCCGTCTCGTCACTTGTATCTTCGAATAATGTTATTGGTTCAGGTGGTCCTGGTCATCATCACCATCATCAAATGTCATCACTTGGCGCTATGATGAATGCTGATGGCACAAATATGATGGACAATAAAAATTCTATTGGCTCAAATCTTTGTATGGATATGATGCAATCGGAGACGGTGGTGGGACATCAATCTGTGAGTGGTGGTGGACATCATCATTTACCAAGTGAGAAAGCAAAACGCGGCGTACAAACATCACCAAACGGTCTCGTCACGAACATACCACCAACGATGGTGAACAATCAATTCGGCATGATAGGATTGCTTACGTTCATCAGAGCAGCAGAATCTGATCCGAATCTAGTTTCACTTGCAATGGGACAGGATCTGACGGCACTCGGACTGAATCTGAATTCCATGGAGAATCTTTATCAAAGTTTCGGTGGTCCATTTTCAGATGGCCCTGCAAGGTAAGCAAATAATCTGATGAAAATATTTAAAATTATTCATTTTTATTCTTAGGCCACAAGACATTGATTATCCAGTTCCATCCGAGTATTTAATCAACGTATCGATTCGTGACAAGCTTGCACCGCTCAGTAAAATGAAACATTATAAGGATGATTTACTTTTCTTTCTCTTTTACACAAATTGTGGTGATGTGATGCAATTAGCAGCGGCAAATGAACTGTAAGATTTATTTAATGTTTTGAAGGAAATAATTAATTTAATTGTTTCTTCAGTTATCAACGAGATTGGCGATATCATATCGAGGAGAAAGTGTGGATTATGCGAGTGCCGGGAAATACGCATTACGATAAAAATGGGTCAATTGAACGAGGAACTTACTACTATTTTGACGCCCAAAATTGGCGACGTGTGCCCAAAGAGTTTCAGCTCGATGGGCAAAAACTCGACACGAAACCGCCGATTGCAATGTCATAAAAGTTCAATTTTTCTTTTGCCTCCCATCACTTTTTCTGAAAGCCTCTGCCCCCGGTGATTTTTTTTCCTTATCAACAACAAAACCATCATAATCTGACGCCCATCCAGAATCATCTTCCTTCGTTTCATTCCGACAACTTAAATGAAAGAGGAAATAATGAAAAAAGCTCGATCATCAATTGAACCAGTCTTTGTAATTTATTATTATGTTTTTCTTTTCGTTTTTTACTCAATGGATGGAAGAAGTAAAGCTTCAAGAACCTTGCTTTTGTGATGATGGTGATGAAAAATTTGTAAAAAAAACACTTGAAACTTGCGAAAAAAAAGAGAAACGTAAAAAATCCAAAAAAAAACAGCAACAGATCATTAATGCATTATAATGAAACATATGTGAAAACAAAACAATTTTTATTGTCAAAAGGAAACAAGTCTTTCAGGAAGCATTCAGCGGTGATTTGCATTAATGAAAGTTAATATTTCCATTTCACACTTTGATGATTTAAACAGCGAAATCAACTTGTTTTATTTTATAATGCTGAAAATTTAATTAATAAAAAAAAAGAAAAATCATTGAAAAAATTAAATAGTGACTTGTCTTTACTTTCTAGTGATTTTAATTGTAATTTAGTGATGAAATTTTGAGATATTGGAAGTCCCTCAATGTTAGTTCACAACAAATTATAAATTTTAACAGTAACTTGAATATTTGAAAGTCTCTACTAAACCCTGGTAGACTTTGAGGTAGATTATGTGGTAGACGTAACAACGGGTAGCTTACGAGAAAGTCGCAAATCTTGTAAAAAACAAATTTATATGTTTGTTCGAGTTAAAATTAAACAACTCTCATTAGAAAAGAAAGAGATAACATAAACAATCAATAAGATCATCAAAAATCAATAGATAAAGTAAGTATTCGGCTTATAGAAAATATGTTGTGACATAACCTGGAATATTTGAATTAAAGTTTAAAGAACAAAAATGGCTGGACGAGGACTTTCATTCAAATCTCTTAAAAAGTCGACCACAACAGATGAAACAAAATCCGAATTGGCATCAGAAACTCACTCGTCAACACAATCAACGCCAATACCAATGATTAAAAGTGCTGGTCGAGGCTTGGGACTTGCATTCCCATCAATCAAGAAACATGTCGAAGAAACTGAATCAACAGCAACGCCATCAGTTGTTTCATCTGTTGGTTTTAGAAGCATGGCAGGCAGAGGAATGTATGCATTCAGAAAAGCTGAATCAACTATGGCATCAACAACAGAAGTTTCTGATACAAAAACTTTGGCTTCAAAATATTCCGATTCAGATCCAATTGAAACCAATTCGGGATCCAATTCTGGCAAGAATTATGCTATAAGTGGATTGATTGCAGGTAGAGGCACATCAGGTCGAGGATCTGGATCTTCGGGAGGTCCAATTACCATGCCTCTCGCTACAAAAACCTCAAAAATACCAGAAAGAGAAGAATCGCTTGGATCTTCCGAAGCTAAGCTTAAAGGTGCAGTTCCAAAGATGTCGAGCCCGACACCACAAACAATCTTGATCTCGAAAGCAACATGTCTTTCCCCAACATCACAAGAACCTGTAATTAAACGGGGAGAAAAAGGAACGCCTTACACTTCAATGACAAACTCAATCATGTTACATTGCGATCCAGATAAAGGCGTTTTTGAGTATGAAGTTCGCTTCAATCCCGCTGTTGATAACATTTCGTTTCGATCAAAATATATTGCACAACATAAAGACGTTCTTGGCAATGCTCGAACATTTGATGGCGTCATTTTGTTTTTACCACATCAACTTCCAAATCAAGTCACACGATTAATCTCGAAGAACATCGTTGAAGGTCCCGAAATAGCAATTGAAATAATTTTCAAACGTAAAAAGAAACTCGGCGACTGCATCCAATTATACAACATTCTCTTTGAAAAGATCTTTAAAGTTTTGAATTATCTTCGTGTTGGACGTAAAAGTTTCGATCCAACTTCACCAAAGCTTATTCCACAACATAAACTTGAAATTTGGCCAGGATATGTGAAAGCAGTCAGTGAACAAGAAGGTGGTTTAATGCTTGAATTGGATGTTTCTCATCGTGTATTAGCAACTCGTACAGTTCTTGACACAATCACTGAAGCTTTTCAAGCTGGACGAAATCAATTCCAGGATAATGTGAAAAAAATGTTAATCGGTGAGTTTTTAATTTTTTTTAGTTAATTTTAATTTTTAATTAAAATTTTTAATAGGAAAAATTGTTTTAACTCGTTACAACAACAAAACTTACCGCATCGATGACATTATCTTTGATAAATCACCAAAATCTACATTCACACGTGGTGACAACGAAATAAGTTACATTAAATATTATAAGCAACAGTACAACATTGACATTCAAGACATGAATCAATGTCTGTTGATAAGTCGCAAAGAAATTCGTGTAGCTGGTGAACGAGATAAGCGCGAATATATGTTCTTGTTGATTCCTGAACTTTGCTACATGACAGGATTAAGCGATGAAATGCGTCAAAATTATATGGTTATGAAAGATCTTGCAACATATACGAAATTAACGCCTCTTCAACGTGTCAAGTCTTTCCGACAATTCATTCTGAATGTCAACAATACGCCAGCTGCTAAAGAAATTTTATCAATTTGGGGTTTATCATTGGATTCTGATCCATTAACATTAACAGCACGTCTTTTAAACGAAGAGAAAATCATTTTTGGACGTGGACGCGAATTTGGTGCTGGAAATTACGCTGATTTCTCACGACATGCTACAACTAATGAAGTTTTATCCCCGATCAGCATTCAAAATTGGTTGTTGACATTCACAGAACGCGATAAAGTTACAGCTGATAACTTTGAATCGATGATCATGAAGATTTGTGGTCCAACAGGCATTCATGTTGCAAAGCCACGTCGTTTAAGTTTGCCAAATGATCGAACTGACACTTACATCAATGAAATTCGTAAAGCTTTGAATAATAATCAAACAATTCAAATTGTTGTCGTCATTTTTCCATCATTACGCGAAGATCGTTATGCTGCTGTTAAACGTGTTTTATGTTCTGACATTCCAACACCATCGCAAGTCATTAACAGCAAAACATTGAGAAATGAAGGAAAGAATCGTTCGATCGTTCAAAAGATTCTTCTGCAAATGAATTGCAAGCTTGGCGGTACTTTATGGAGTATCAAAATTCCACTTCAGAACACGATGATTTGCGGTGTTGACACATACCATTCAGCTGGACAAAATGGAATAACAGTTGGTGGTTTTGTTGCAAGTTTAAATCCAGAATTTACTCGTTGGTATAGTCGACCAACCATTCAAGGTAAGCGTGAAGAACTTGTTAATGGATTGACAGCATCAATGGAAGCTGCTTTAACAGCTTACAAAGGAATGAATCGAACATTCCCTGAACGTGTCATTATTTATCGTGATGGTGTCGGCGATGGACAGTTGGATTTCGTCAAACAATATGAAATCATGCAGTTCAGAAATGCATTCAAACGAATTGAATCGAATTACAATCCATTGTTGACTTTCGTCGTTGTACAAAAACGAATCAACACAAAATTCTTTAAAGTTGTTGAAGAACGAAATGGCAATAATTTCGTTAATCCACCGCCGGGATCGGTTTTGGATCAAATTGTTACGTCACGATATTTGTACGATTTCTATTTGGTGTCACAACATGTTCGTGAAGGAACAACAACTCCATCGCATTATATTGTCTTGGTTGATGATGGAAACTTCTCTCCAGACATTTTACAACGTTTAACGTACAAGCTTTGTTACTTGTACTACAATTGGCCGGGAACAGTCCGTGTACCAGCTCCGTGTCAATATGCACATAAGTTGGCAGATCTGATTGGTTTAAGTGTTAAAGTTGTTGCCGATGAAAAGCTTGCTGATAAATTATACTTTTTGTAAACCACAAACAACTTTTCCAAAAATAAGTTTTCGTCAAACTTCTAATTAACTGATGAAAAACTCAAATTTCATTTCTCTTAATTCTTACTTTGACAGTTTAAATCTCAATTATTTTTTCTTTATTCAATTCTCTTAAGATTTCAAACAATTTTTTCAATATTCTTAAACATTAGCGTAATTATTTTTAAAGTAAGGGAACTTTGACATATAAAATGAAATTCTTAAAGTAAAAAAGGTGAAAACTTTCAATTCCTGAACAAAAATTAACATAAGAAGTAAAATTAATTCACTGATGTTCTCTGTTCAAGTACAAATTCAAACATGTCAAAGAAAGATAAAGTCAGACTAATAAAAATGATTATTAAATAAAGGAAAACAAAAGAAATGTTTGATTTGTTTAAATTTCAGAATGAAAAAATCTTGCAAACATCGCAATTAACAATGGAATTAATTGACAAACATTTTCTTTTTCAAATTTATTTTCATTAAATCTTCATGATGGAAAAACATTTTGTAGCATCAAATAAAAGTTACGTCAAGTTGAAGGAATCTTTATCTGATACTGAAACGAAACATCGAAGGACATCTTCAATTTCATTTGATGAACTGCAATGTGATATTGATAAAAATTGTTCAGCAGGTGATGGAATTCGAAAGGTTTTGTCGAAGAAAATTTCTAGTGGCAGATCTGAAGCTTTAAAAATCAGAGATGAAGTTAAGATTGATTTGGGAAAATTTGACACAATAAGTAATGAAAGCAGATCAAAAGATTGTTTTGTGAAAGATTTAAAAATTTATCCAATTGATGAAGTGTCTGAAAATACGTCTCGTGCATCTTCAAAAATGCGAGCAGATCAATATGAGAAGCAACAAGAAGTGTTCCGAATACTTGAGGAAAGCAGAAGAAAAGCTAAAAGTCGTCCACGGACAAAAGTTCATCATTCTTCGACGCAAGTTAACGTTGAAGATATAGCACGGGAAAGTAAAACTTTTTATGAATCACTTGAGTCGTCGACTGATTCTTTATTCAAAAAAGATGTCAAATGTGGAAAACCATCAACAAGTTATTCGTCGCTTGGGTCGTTAGAGTCATTTAAGAAAGCGCAATTAAATCGTCTTATTAGTGAGTCAACTTGCTTCTTATACAATCAATCAAAAACTGTCAGAGATCCCGAACTTTTATCTATTCGAACTTACAGTTCACAACCAAACTCAAACTCAACTACTTGCTTTGGTTGTCTCTCAAAGTCATTAAGCAATCTTTGTCGTCGTAAGGTAAAGAAACGTTAAAAAATGTGGAAATCAGAAGTTTTATGTTTTTATTTTGAGAAAATAAATTAAATTTACTATCAACGTTTTCTTTATTATGAAAAGAATGGATGAGATGGAAGTCTTGGTTTGTAGGTAATTACATGAACAGGTTCTTGTTCAGCATCACAGTTTGAAACATTTTCTGAAGTTTTCTTATTTTCACATCTTTCAGCACATTCATTCTTGTTGTCAATATTTAAATTGTTGCAATTAGTCTCCATCGCTTCATTCCAGTTGTTTCTGAAGTAAATTTTTAAATCGTTTACAATTCTTGTTTTGACGAATGTCACAAGGCACAGCATGCTTGAAATTACATTCATTGTAAATTTTGCCATAAAAAATCTTTCCATTAAATCATTAAATTCATCTTCGTGTGGTGCAACAATTAACACAACGATAATTGTTTCAAGATTTCTCCAAAATAAGTTCATGAAGATTTCTATTGTAATTAAGCACCAAACCATTTCCGTTACGTTTAATTTGCATGTTGATCCACTCGGGTTAACTTCTCTGATGTTTAAACGATCATAAAGAAGCAAACAAACAAAGCCAAGCGCCAATAAGTTTGCTGATCCAAAGGCTTCGAATGGAAAATCCAAGAAATTCACACAATCGTGTAATCGCGACAAAATAAAGTAAAGTAGAATTGCGTAGAAAATTGACGAGAATTTAGCCATTTTTGAATCAAAAGAAAACTTTTCAGAAAGCAACAAACTAAAAGTTTACTATGTGAAATTTTTATTTTCTTTCTTTATTTTTTCAAAATATATTTACAAAGATATCTTCAGAATTTCTTTTATTTTTATTTGATCTTTCATTAAAATGGTTAATTAACGTTTCATTGAAGTTCATTAGCCACTTTAATGAAGATTTCATGATTTCTTCTACAAAATATTTTCTACTTTTAATTTTCATTTTGTTTTCTATACATTGCCTTCTTTTCATATTAATTAATTAATTAATAATAATTTTCAACATAAAAAAATTATGTTCACATTTTTCTTTTCATTTTTTTGATCCCGATAGAAACTTTTCATCCGTTAATCATTAAATTGAAAGAAGAAAATTATTGAGAGAGTTGAAGATTTTCTTTGATATTTTAACATGGCTCAGAATCGACATAATTAAAATTGAAAATGCTTTTTTCTATTCTTTCGTGTTCTGAGCCTTTAACTTTCATTTAAACATTTTTAATTGTATCGCAACAATGTGCAAGCTTTCACTGTGAAAAAGGAAGGAAACTTTTATAGTGGCAAACTTTAGTGTTGCAAGCAAAACCAACTCGCAATCTGACCACGTTCAAGGTACAATTAATGGACCTAATAAAAAGTGAGATGAACACTCGGGATCAACATAAAATCAGTGCCAAAGGAAAAAAGGGAATTTGTGATTAATTTAAAGTTCAAACTTGATAACAAATATTCATAATTTAAGATCTAAGTGATGATTTTCTTTTTTCTTCTTTTTCTTTTTCTGCAAATTACTGCGAAACATGTTTAGAAAAAATATAACATTTTCCTACAATTTTTAATATAATTCTTAAATCTTTTTCTTTATATTTTATAGCTATATTCATCTGTGTTTGTATGTATGTGTGTGTGTGTGTCGATTGATTTTGGTTGCAACTTTATTATTATTAGATTAAATAATATTTTTTGTATTTAATATAATGCATGTAGTTAATTATTTATCTACTTACATCCGCTTTGATTATCAATTTACTTTTCCTTTCATAAAAATTTTCTTTTCCACCCACCCAAAATATCTTCCCAAGAAAGAAAATTAAAATTATGCGTCATTTATAAAATTAATAGGAATTATTATTATCTATTGCGAAGTTAATTTAACCATTTCACTCTTGACCAAAACCTTCAGTTTCTTCAATAGCGTAATTAAGCTTCTCCACAAGTTGATCGTAGCTTTTGTAAGGCGGCAAGTCTGATGGAATGAAATGAAAAAATCAATGAAAAGTAATTGAAAAAGGTCACATTCTTACCTAATCTGTTAAAGCAGGTATGTGAACGAGGTAACCATGTATCTTTTCCAACTTTCTCTATACAGAATCGTTGAGGTCCATTCGATCCCATCAATTCTGCGAAACCACCAACAGGTACACGACATGTGCCAGTCACAAACTGGAGAAGTCTGGCACGTTTCTCATTATCTGTTTCTCTTACAAACTTTTGTTTAATTAGAAAGGAAAAAGAAAATTAGAAATTAAGCAATAATTAATGGAAAAACGAAAAGATTTACCTGCCAAAACCACAGCACTTGCTTGCTATTCCTATTATAATGACGATAAATTGAATTACGTTGCCAATCATCAACATCAATCTCTTGCATTCCACACAACATGAGTTCTAATTCACGTTCATCAAAATATTTCAACCATTCCAATGGTACAACTTCATTAAATCCTTCCAAAAATGTTTTCGTTTGTTCCTCAATTCCTCTCGTCATTCTCCATTCGGTCATAAGACTCAAATATTCTTCTTTATTCTCTTCACTGACTTTCTCTTTATCACCATTATCCTTCAACTCATGATGAATAATTTGTCCGAGAACTTCAAAGTCAACACTAAACCATAATTCCAATCCACATTCATCAATGTTATTGTCGCGCACCCAAACAAGTGAATTATAAAATTCAGGATCAATTGATTCAATATCTTTGGTTGTCAACTTCTTATTAAGCATTCGCTTGTAAAACGGCATTGTAAATCCACTATAAATAAATCGTCCATGATAAAGTGCCATCGCTATGAATCGTCCAATGAATTTGAAATATTGTAAGTGATCGGGATTGACATAACTTGCCGGATTTATTTGTAGTGAATAGTTTGATTTGTTGGCATATTCAAAGAGACAATACATCGGATTGAGAACTTCATGTGATAAAAGGAAAAACCATTCACGACTTACACCGCCATAATCTAAACCTTCTTCACCACGAAAAATGATGTAAAGTCGTCGTCGAAGTTCATAAGCGGGCAGTCTCATAATTTGATGATAAGAGTCTTCAAACAATGTTTGTCGTGTGAGTGTTATTTTAATATGACTTGGTAGAGCATTCGATTGACAAAGATATCGGAATTGACTCAACTTCCAACGGAAGCTTCGTTCATATGCTCGTGGAACGCCATAAACTCCTTTGGCACCTTTCGGTGCACCTGGCCGTGGATCTTCAAATGTTGTTCGTCTTGTATTGTGATCGACAAAGAATCTTTCACCAGCTGCTGTATAACGAATCTCCCAACCAGCTGGTAGTGGACCTTCACCCATTAAGCTAACTTCTTGACCTTGCGTTCGTGGATCTTCCCATTGTGTCGTGCGATTCTTATGATTCACAAAGTAAACGCGAGTGTCTGGTTGAACACGTTTCTCCCATCCATCTGGTAATGGACCTAAACCATCGTCATCATCTTGTGCTGGTGCTTGTGTTGTATTACTTGCTTGTGCATGTTGCGGATATAAGAATCGTTGATTTCCTTGCGTCATTACATGAGCGCGTTGTCCTTGCCAATGTTGGAAATGCATTAAACGTTCACTATTTGGTCGTTGCCATGTTGTCGTTCTTGTGTTATGGTCAACGTAGTAAACACGACCTCTTGGATCACGACGAATCTCCCATCCAGCTGGTAATGGACTTGGCTTCTCCCAATATGTTGATCTTGTATTGTGATCGACATAATATCGACGACCATAAGGATCTGTCCGACGTTCCCATCCAGCTGGTAATAATTCATCATCACCATCGCCATTCATTTCACCATTTGCAACTTCATTTCCAGTTGTTGAAACTGTTGTTGCTGGTGGTTCAATTGGATTCGAATATGCTGGTGCAAGTCGTTGATGATGACTTGAGACTTGTGCTGGTGGTGTTTGTGAAGATGATATTTGCTCCCAATTTATCCCATTTGATCGTCTTACAGCTCCTGTTGATCCCGACGATGGACTTTGAATGATATTCGATGGTGCGGCATTTCCATTTGTTGTCATTACCCCATTTGTGGTTGTTGTGGATGATGATGACGATGATGATACAGCTCCATTGCTGCTATTGTTACTTCTCAGTCTCATTCTTGATCTTATACCACCATTTGACACTGAACTTCTTACTGAACTTCCATTCTGGACGGCTTCGGAATAACTTGTTCCGTTTTGCACAGCCAATGATGACATGTCGATTTTTAAACCATTTAAAACAGCAACAAGTTCACCATTTTTTAATTGTCTTCCTTCGGATTTCGATTCATATAAAAGATCCATCACAATTTCAAGATTCTCACAACGTCCATTATAGTTTTGTAGGATTTGTGATAAAAGCACAGTTTGTTCTCCCATAAGTGAATCTTTTCGAAAGCTGGAATGATCATAAACACGAAATTGAAGTATGGATGTTGGTGTTACAAGAACAGTGAATTGATCATTCCATTTCGGTAGATATGTGTTCTTCTGAATTTCAGTTTTTCTTGCTGGATTTGCGTCAATTGATAATTCAACGTATGGATTTGGCTTGAGAAAAGAATGGCTTTTAAGTGACGCATGTTCGACTGGAAATGAGAAAGAAATCTTTAGATATTTAGGAAGGTAAATTGATTAAATTAAATTACTCGTTATTGATAACTGATGAAAGCCTTGACTTGAAGGAGCCCTCGATGATGATGACTCTGCCATTTTTTACTTACAATTGTCTTAATGTCTTACTTCAAATTTTGTTCTCAAATGATTCTCGTCATGATACCTGTAAATGAAAAATGTCAACATGATTTATTAAATATTGTTGACAGATTAAAAAAACATTTATGTTAGCATATTTATAGTTTCAAGGTCACACACTATTATATTTATATCGTTTTGATGATCATCTTTGATTTGATTCATGATCCATAATTTTAGTAGTTTTTAGAGCATCCAAATTGTGAAATTCCTAAAATATCTTGACAGAAGATATTTCTTTCTTTTCTATTCATTGTTTCTTTATTTTCTCTTTTGTTCACTATTTAAACACTCGTCTTATCTTATCTTCTATCTCATTGGCTTGCTCGTTTGGATCTTAATGTTTTTTGCACTTACTTTTGTTTTTTTTTTTGCTATCAATTGTTTCGTCAAGAGAGAACACAAAAAAAAGTTGGCTTTATCATTTGGTAAGCCTATCAATCTCTAACCTTATAGCAGGTATATTGATAAGAGCTTAATTAGATTATGTTTCATGGTAATTGAGATAATTGGAAAATATTTTAAGGATTTCTCGATATCCTTCAAACAACCTGTTTCAAATTCAATTAAAAAAATCTAAGAGAAATTTTTGAGTTTAATTATTGAAGGGTTCCTATGACATTTCATTCCACTAAATTAATAAACACTGTGGGATTTTACACTTGTACGAAGAACGTATGAAAACTCAGTAAAAAATTAATTAATTTTTGTTGTTGTTTAGCTTACCTTCACAAAAATTTCACAATTTGAAAATTTATAGATTAATTTTCGATTTGATTTATATTGTAAGCTTTTCTCCTTAAATTTTCTTCGTCTTATTCGATTTCCAATGTTTTAAAGGTATTCGAATAACGATGAAATATCTAATTAAAAAATTATTTTTGAAATTTTTAAGTTTCTCTTTAGTTTTTTTTGATGCAGTAAAGAAATGAGGCAAAAAACTTGACTTAAGATGCAAAAAGTTTCTGCTTCATTTACTGACACTAATCTTTTCAACTTCAAACGCGCTGTAAGTTTTTATTAATTTTATTCATTAATATCGAATTTTTTGAACTTAAAATATCATAAACTTGTGGTAGGAAGAAAAAATTTAAGGAATTTCATGAAAGCTAGTGGAAAATATATGAATTACAGTTTTTAATAGAAAATTAAAAAACGCGGTATCCATTTTGCTTACACATTTAAAATTAAAGATTAAGAAAAAATGTGCTTCTTCTAATTCAACCTTCTTTTATTTTTTTCTGTAGTAATTGATTCCAAAATAAAACAATAAAAATATATAAAATGGCAGACAACGATGATCTTCTTGACTACGAAGATGAAGAACAAACCGATCAGGTTATAGCAGAAGCCGATCAGAAAAAAGATGTCAAAGGAACTTACGTATCAATTCATAGCTCAGGCTTCCGTGATTTCCTCCTTAAACCAGAAATTTTACGAGCTATCGTTGATTGTGGTTTTGAACATCCTTCAGCTGGTAAGATATAAAATTTCATAATTTAACGAAGTTTCCGAAAGATTACAAAACATTTCGGAATCACCTGAGTAAACATGACAACTTATACATGACGAAAGCATATTTCATGAGCTAATCCTATTCTTCATCTTTTTAATTTTTCAGTGCAACACGAATGCATTCCACAAGCAGTTCTAGGAATGGACATCCTTTGCCAAGCCAAATCTGGTATGGGAAAGACGGCTGTATTTGTCCTCGCTACACTCCAACAACTCGAACCCACTGATAATCAAGTATATGTCTTGGTTATGTGTCATACACGCGAACTTGCTTTCCAAATCAGTAAAGAATATGAGCGATTCAGCAAGTACATGTCAGGTGTGAAGGTTGGAGTGTTCTTTGGTGGCATGCCGATTCAAAAAGATGAAGAAACATTAAAGACAATGACACCACACATCGTTGTTGGTACACCTGGACGCGTTCTTGCTCTCATTCGTAACAAAAAATTAAACCTGAAGCACTTGAAACATTTCATTCTCGATGAGTGCGATAAAATGTTGGAACAATTGGGTGAGTTTGTCTTATTTTAAAACGATAATGTTTAAAATATTTTATGATGATATCCATAGATAGGGACATATGATAATTTTCCATGATTATTTGTCTTAACTGGACTCAGAGATGGGTTCAAACTGACAACATTTACTTTTCATTTTAATGAAAATATTAAAATTATTCACATTATAATTAAAATTTCTTTTCTTCCTTCATTTCTTCATTCACAGATATGCGTAAAGATGTACAAGAAATATTCCGAAGCACACCACACGGCAAACAGGTCATGATGTTCTCAGCCACACTCAGCAAAGAAATTCGTCCAATATGCAAGAAATTCATGCAAGATGTTAGTTATCGTCTTTCAAAAAAAAAATTATCACGTAAAATGACGGAAAAAGATAAGAAATGAAATTTCGCGGATGGTGGAAGGAGAAAGAAAGAAATCTCTGGAATAATAAAAGCCCAGAATAATATTTGAATAATAATACAATGTCCATAATGTCCACATGATAATACATGAAACAATAATATAAGCGCCGATAATAACTGAGATTCGTTACCCAGAGATTCAGATCGCGTTGAAAATTAATCAAGGGAAGAGGGAGGGGAGGGGAAAACAATCATAATGGGTGTGGGTGGTGGGTTGGGTTGCTGTTAAATCTAAAATCATCTCACATGAAAGAACAACTTCAACTTGACGTCATCTTTCTTCTGGAATTCCATGGTGATGAGAAAGAAATTAATTTAATTGAAGAATATTTTTTAAACCTTTTTTCTCTTTTTATAGTCAGCTCTGTGGTGCTTTCTTCTTCTTCTCCTTACTCGAGTGGTTTCATTTGCAAATAAATGGATTAAAGCTGATTTCTTAACACTACCAGTTGATGGTATCTACTCAAAAAAACATAAAAAAAACATACAAAAAGAAAATGAATGAAAAACCCTTCAAAACCTCGCGCATTTTTCGCTTTTTTCGTCTCTTTAAAAACATTTAAATTAAGTTTGAGTTGTTTAATTTTATAAAATTATTTCTCTTCTGTAGCCAATGGAAGTTTATGTCGATGATGAAACAAAATTGACATTACATGGATTGCAACAACATTATGTGAAGTTGAAGGAAAATGAAAAGAACAAGAAATTGTTTGAATTGCTTGATGTGTTGGAGTTCAATCAAGTTGTCATATTTGTCAAATCTGTTCAACGTTGTGAAGCTTTGGCAAGTCTTTTAACCGATCAGAACTTCCCTGCAATCGCAATTCATCGTGGAATGGCACAAGACGAACGCTTGGCTAAATATCAACAATTTAAAGATTTCCAGAAGGTGAGAAAAGATTTTTCTTCTTTTATAGGTGAGAAATTTAATTAATGATAATTTTAACAGCGTATTTTGGTTGCTACCAACCTTTTCGGACGCGGCATGGACATTGAACGAGTCAACATCGTTTTCAACTATGACATGCCTGAAGATTCCGACACATATTTACATCGTGTCGCTCGTGCTGGTCGTTTCGGTACCAAAGGTCTTGCAATCACCTTCGTATCAGATGAAAACGACGCAAAGATCTTAAACAATGTTCAGGATCGTTTTGACGTAAACATCACTGAATTACCCGACGAAATCGATTTAAGCTCATACAGTAAGTTTAATTTAATTACTTTAATATCAATTGTTGTCTAATTAATATTTTTCATCTAGTTGAAGGACGTTAAACTTAAATTGAAAGTGGACACAAACAAACCTTCAATTCATAATCCAATATTTCTCAACATCCGAATATTGTCGAAGTTAATTAATTTTTTTTACTTTTAAGATTTTTTCCCTTTTTTCATAAATCAAACAAAATTTCCAAATTTCAATATATTAGATATAGAAAGAACTTTTTTTGATATTTCTTACACACCCACATAAACTTTTCTTCGCTAAGAGTAAACTTTAATGTAAGTTTACATAAAAGGAATCCACTTTTTGTAGAAATGAGTTCAAATAATAAAAAAAAGAATATTTCGTCTTGAATTGTCAGTTTTATTTGTTTTAACAAGCATTTTAATTATTTTTCCTATTTAGAACTTTTCTTATCACAAAACAGTGGGAAGTTTCAATCTGTTGATTTACCACAAGCAAGGAATCTTGTAACCATCGAACATCACTAAGTTTCTTTCTTCGTGACTTCCCCCTGCTGGTGGTGGCGGTTTTGTGGAAGCTTTTTTACCATCGCCAATAAAAGATTGAGTAAGTGACGTTCCATCAGGTTCAGTTCGAGTAATTGTTGTTGTTGTTTGTCCGTCGGCGCCTCGTTCTGTCTTTCTTGTTTCATATGAACCGTCTGGTTTACGAATTGAGATGACAGTTCGTCCCCAAGTGCGACTAGATGTTGGTGGAAAGTCACCGAAAGGAGGCATGCCGCCGAAATGATGAGGTGAAGGTGGAACCTTTTGAACTTGTCGCTTTCGTGGCTTTACTGGCACAACTTCTTCTTTGAATGTTCCATGAATGATGTCCATAATCTTTTCTTCATCGGTTAATTTTATTTTCTTTTGTGGCCCCAACGTTTGTGAAGAAGAAGACTCTTTCGGTGCGTGATCAGGTGAAATTCGTCTTAACAATGTATCAAGCTGATCAGCATATATCTGTCCATCTAAATCTTTGTCGGTTTTCTGCCTGAAGTCATTATACTTGTTTTCAAATGATTTACGACGTTGATTATTTTCTGGATCTTCATCGAATTGTTGCATAGCTTCAACAATCTCTTGAAATTGCTTTAAAATACTTGGTGGAAAGCCATGAAAGTTGAAAGCATTGCCATTGAATTCGCTGAATAAATCATCGAGGTCAAAGAAATCATCTTCATCTTCAGTGTATTCAAACTTCTTAAATTTGCTACTTTTATCCCTATTTTAGTATTACGAAATTGATATAATATTATGATTATTAATTAGGCAATGAAATCTTACCGCTTCTTATCTTTTTCATCCGAATCTTTTGACCCAAAATACTTCTTAAAAGGATTTTCCATAACTTTGCACAATTTTTTTAAAAAGAACCAAAATAAACACACTTGATGATCTTGGAATTAAACTGGTTTAACTCCAAATCTCAACAATTCTCTTTTATATAACGAAAAGATTATGTTTGTTCTAATGAAAAACATTTAAAGTTGATCGAAAGGTATCGAAAGAGCTCTTGATTATAAATTTGATCATCTTTATAATAAACAATCGAAATATTTAAATTTTATTTATTAACGTTCGGATTAATTCAAATTCAAATGAATTTTGCGAATCGCATAACAATAGGAAATTGATGCAAAATTTGAAGCGAAATCTCTTGGAAAATAATTTTTGTGAAAATGTCCTGCATTAGAAAGATTGCTAGTTTACCACAACTGTATTGCTGGCGTAATGCAAGGTTAATCAGCACACAAATTGGGAAAGCTCTTTGTGCAGAGAAAGAAGGAGTGGAAGTGACACATACAGGACAGGTAAAGATTATAAATTTTGTTGTTGTAATTTGATTAAATAACATTTGTGTTTACATCTGATTTTTACATATATTTTTAGACGTATGATAAAGATGATTACAGAAATGCGCGCTTCGTAAATGCTGCTAAGATTGTCAATAAGAATTGGGCTATTGACTTAATAGCTGAAGAACCTATTCGTGAATGTACTGAACGAGTTGTTTATTGCACTGGTGGTGACGAACATCTTGGTCATCCCAAAGTTTACATCAATCTGGATAAGCCTGGTGCACATGCATGTGGTTATTGTGGGTTACGATATCAAAAGAAAGATGATCATCATCATTGAAATAGATAATAAAACCAGCTCTTAGTCTCCGAAAAGGAAATTCAAAATTTTTGTTGTCCTAAGCATCTCATGTAAATAAAGAAGATGAGAATATTAAAGTGTTGATTCAATTGGGAAATGTTTCAGGAAGTGATTTCAAGGGAATTTTGATTATTTCTGCAATAGGTGCATTCCAATGATTTCAATGACACTTCTCCTTATTCTCATTTCAAAGCCTGCGCATTGTTAGATTGTTAAACTTCCTTTGAAATCTTTTTTCAGTACCTTTCCACCTTTTGATGAAGAAGCTTATGAAAAGTTTTTTCAACAGGAAAAACATCGTAAACGTCGTAACGAAATCTTCATGAATGAATACTCACTTAAATAATTCAAAAAGTTTAATTGGCACTCATGAATAAAACATTCTCAAGCGATTACGCCCTGAAGTTGATTATTCTCAATTGAATTATTAGCTTAGAGGAAAAGAAAGGAAAAAGAGATTTAAAAGATTCTCCGATTTAATTCTCTCTTGATTGATTGATTATTTTAAGGAAGGCATACCTAAGTCTAAATCTAAATTAATAGTGTTAGAATTTGAATCATATAAATATCGATTGGTCCATTTGTTAAGTCATTGAATTTGAAATTTTTAGTAACCGAATCATCTCGATATGGAACATTAACCATTTCTTTAAGGGATGGATTACGAATAGAAAATGAGCAACAAAATATTTATGACTTTTGTGGGCAAAGGCGATTTATCATGGGACTGCATGAAAGTTATTGACTGTGAAAAGGTGTGAAAAAAGGATGTTTTTTCTACTCTTTCGTGGGAGTATTAACAGGTTTTAGATTTCTCGTTTTACGGCATCCCAATTGGAACAGAAGAACCATTTTATAACATTAGAAAAAAATGAGTATGAAAAAAAAACTTTTATTGACTTTTTCTATGACTTTTCCCACACCATTTACCAGTTGTCAAAATTCCATTGCTTTTCCATTATGTTGCATCATGAAACAACTTTCATCGCCAATTAAACTCAATGACAAAGTTGGAATATCATAGATTCGTCTTTAAGTGAAGAAATCATGTTTCCTGAACACTATAAGTAAGTAGTGTCAAGAGTTAAATCAAAAAGAAAAAAAGAACAGAACAACATGAGTGGAAAAGTCGGAAACAATGACTTCATTCTTCTCAGATAATTAAGTTTCTCGTGTGAAAAAAAAAGTTTAAGTCGATAAAAAGTTTTTCCTTTCCTTCTCTAATGTTGAAGTTTTCTTTCAACGCGAAAGTTCATCATCATACGCTTCATTGCTCGAAGATGCTTGAAACTTGCGGATATTGAAGTACAAGTTAAAGTACTTTAGTTAAACTTTGAAAAATGCCATAAAAATGAAAGGCTTAAAGCGATTGGATAGTTTTTTTACTCTTTTAATGAAATTTAATTAAAATTAAAGTGAAAGCTTCTTATAAATATCTTCCACATTAAATGAAATCGATTTTTAAAAATTAATCAATCATGCTTCGAATATTCTATTGAAATACTTTCATCACTTCAATTTAAAAACAAAGTTGAATTGAAAATTTCAAAGATAGAAACTTTTCACTCTCGTCTCTGACTGTATTCACTCTGATTTATTATCGGATCAATTTTATTGTTTTTCCAAGGAGAAAAAAAAACGAAAAGACTCGCAAAGTGATAAAAATAAAGTTAATAGAAACTTAAGACTTCTCACTCTCTCAATTCGCTTTTTGTCTGCTTCGGAATCAGTAATTCCATATTGTTTTTCAGATGAAATGAATTTCCATTTATCTTTATCAATTTCTATTCTTGCTCTCGTATTTTACTTCTCTTTAACTGTAATCTGCTGATGACTTCCATCGAATGGGATCGCTTAAATTGAAATTGAATATCGACATTTGCATTCTTGTTGTTCCTTAGAGATTTTCTTTATTGATTTTCACACAACTCCATGGAGTTTTACAATTTTCAGTTATAGTCAAATTTCAATTCTATAAATATGTACGTAAATAAAATTCAATTAAAATTAATTTTCAAATTAGTTTCGACAAATTACGACAAAATTTATCGCTTTTCAACCTCTCACACTCTCGATTTTCGATGTGTAAACTTTTCATAATCCTCGCTTGAAGGAGAAGGAATGTCGTGTCGTGAAAAAAGATTGTGTTTCAATTAAAACCAATTAAATCCCGACGAAAATAAATTAGAAAATTTCCTAAATAAGAGTTATCGGTAATCGCAAGAATTTCCTTCCAAAAATTTTAATCGAAATGTTTTCCGGAATAATAAGAATGTTGTGAAAATAAATTGAAGCAATTAGAAAAGAAAGAGAGAGTTAATTTCAGGAAGTTTGTGTTTCAACATTATTTTTCATGTGGAATGAGAAATGACTGAAAATTAAATGCGAGATGAATGAAATGAGCGAAAGTTCGATGGATGTTTAATAAGTTCACAATGTTAGTTGGTAAATAAAAGGTTGAAGCTAAGTTTGCTGATCACAAAATATTCTACAAATGACAATGTATTTTCATTCTCATGGTCGTAATCCCTTCAGAGAGTGAACAGCAGATTACTTAGTATTTATGTGTGTAACTGATAGCCGACAGCCAATATGAAAGTATTGCTGGTTCGTTTTCGAGATAACAAACTGAATCTTCATTAAAAAAATGTTTCGATAGATGAGTATTTTAGTTGAGTGAATAATCTTCAACGTTGAAGACAGACGTTTTAAACATGTGGAAAAAAAATTACTTAAGTGAAGATGAGTTGCAAGGATTTGATCGATATAAGGTAGAAATATTTTCATCTTCCACTTCACATCATTCCATCATCTCTAAATATCGCAAATAAAAAGCATGTCCACATCTCGTTATGAGATCAAAGGGTGTTGATTATTTTACGTTTCAATCATACGACTTCATGTTTACATAGCAAGTCCATTCGCCCCGTGACGATGTCGTGTTGAAATAAATCACCCAGAAATTTAAATTCCTTTAAATAGAAAAAAAAATTCTCTCTTGATAATGCATTAATGTAAGAAAATAAACGTCCATATAAAGAAATGCATCACATGGAAGTAGAGACGAGAAATAGGGAAGAAGAAACGCCTTATCACCTAATTTTTTATTCAAAACGATGTCAAATATATTTCAGTCTTTTTTTTTCGTGTTTAATGTTTACAGTACAACAGCATTGATACAAGCTGGTTGAGTAAATATGTGATGCATCCGTTTTGGAATTGGTGCGTTGAGGTAGGTCGATGATTTGTTTCTGTTTGTTTTAATTTTAATCAAGTTAGAAGTTCATTTAATCAAAGCTCTTTATAGTTTGTGCCAATTTGGGTCGCACCCAACCTTTTAACGTTCTCAGGTTTTATGCTGACTGTCGTTAACTTTCTACTGATAGCGTATTACGATTATGACTTCAAAGCAGCCATGCAACTTGACAACTATCCAATTCCTAAATGGGTTTTCCTTGTCGTCAGTATCAACATTTTCGTAGCTTATACATTGGATGGTATTGATGGTAAGCAGGCGAGAAGAACAGGAACTTCAACACCTCTTGGTGAATTGTTTGACCATGGTTTAGACAGTTATAGCAGTCTCTTCATCATGATTTATATCTTCAGTCTTTTTGGCACGCATGATTTTCCTGTAATACGAATGCAGTTTATGACATTTTGTGTTTACCTCAACTTTTATGTAAGTGAAACACGATAATTGAATTTTCATTTGACAGAAATATTACGGAAGTATTTTGTAGCTTTCACACTTTGAGAAATATAACACTGGTGTCATGTTTCTGCCTTATGCATATGATTTCGTTATGTGGGGTTGTGCGATAACATTTCTTGTTGCTTTCTTCTTTGGACCGAGCATTTTTGTGACGCCTATTTTTGGATTTACGCCAACATTTTTAACCGAAATTCTTTGCTATACATCTGGTGTTATTTCAAGTCATCCAATTATTGCTTGGAATATTTACAAGTAAGTGCGCTTAGTCAGCAGATGAAAAAGTCTAAATATTTAATGCAGTAATGTCTTTTGCAGATCATACAGAGACAAGACGGGCAAGATGAGATCTTGTTATGAAGCCGCAAAACCACTTTATCCAGTTGCAGGACTTTTTATTGTCTCAACAAGTTGGGCTTTGTTTTCACCAAATCGCATTCTTTCTCATGATCCAAGAGTTTTCTTCATGATTACTGGAACAATCTTTTCCAATGTCAGCGTAAGAACTTCTTATATTTTAAGATGCTTAAGATGAAGATTAATTTTAAATGTCTTAACAGTGTCGCTTGATTGTAGCTCAGATGAGTGATACAAAGTGCGATGGATGGAATTTTCAACTGACGCTTTACTCCATTGCCACTGCTTTTTGTATCTTTCCATATGAAAAACTTGGTCTCCCTCCACTTTCATTCATCATTGAGAAATGGATTCTGATACTCCTTTTAGCTCTTTTCAGTTGTTTTCATTTTCATTATGGATATGGAATTGTCACTGAAATGTGCAAGCACTTTGGCATTAAATGTTTTACTGTGAGTGAAATAATTTTTTTTATTAAAGTTGCTAACATTCTCTAAATTTTTCAGATTAAACCCAAGCAAAATATTAAAACCGCTAATGAAGCTTTGAGCATACAAGTCGAGTCATAAGCGCATAGTTTTTAATTAGACACATAATTTAAATTTGTTATATTTTTTCACATAAAATAAATCTCTTGACTTTTTAAAGTATGAAAAATGTGAAAATTTTTAATAAAATTAATGAAGTTTTATATTATTCACAAATAAATTTAGTTGAAATATTTTATCCGCATGGGAAATCTCGACAACGAGTGACATCATGTTTCGTAGTGAAATTATAATTATTACAAAAAGGTTTAATGAATTGCTTTTCCACATCATAGACTTTTGAGATAATTCTAATTAAAGTAAAATTAACGTGGTGGAATGAAGAAGTTCTTATCATTGAGCTTTTGGATATGGATTCGCATAGATAGAGCTGAAAATATTTCAGCGGAAAGAAGAGATATGAAGTGAAGCTTAAAGGATTAAACATGACATAACTTGTGATTGTGGTAAAGCACATGAAAGCTTATTCTCCTAATTAAACAAAGTCAGAAAGCTCTGATGATATCTGGTCAGCTACTTTCATTTCATCCAAGACTTAATAAAATGCTTAAATTTATTTCACCTATTTGTAAACGTCTCACCATAATTAATCAAGTGTTGTATTATTTCCCTTGTGTTCACTACCTTCAGATTGAAATGATGAATTATTTTCTGCACTGATGCATTTCTTAAATATCTTCTGCTGTTACTTCATAATATATTTGTAAACTTTAAACATTTCAACATTCGAAGCTTTTTCGTAAGTTTATGATGGAAACTTTAAAATTTTCATATCTACAATTCTGTAAAATTATAAATAATGTTGCATGGTTACGGTAAGACAGAATCAACACATCAACTTCATTCATTTCAACGCCAGACATTTGGTTTTTGTATTTTCCATTAAAACTATGTTAGTCTCAGCTGCAGTTTGTGCACTGAAACATGTGAAATTTAATTTTACTTAGGAGAGACAGAAAAAAGAAACAGAAAAGTTCACAGATCAAAATTCAACTAATTCAAGTCGGATATGAAAATAACAAGCAAAAAAATCAACAATTTTCCTTCCAAGAACGTCGGTCTACGAAATTCCTTTTTCGGAAGTACGTGATGCTATTGAAATTGAGATGTTGATTGGAATAGCTTCACTCGGAAGTCGTAGTTGGAGTTGCCAAAAAAAAAGAGAGAAATTCTCAGTCACGTTTCACTTTATTCAACAAGTTTTTCCATTTCAATGTTTAATGAATGGAAAATTAAATGAAATGGAAAATACTTTTTTTTCTTGGTTGTGGGGGCTGAAAAATTTTCACGTACGAGAATAATTTAAGATCAAAAAGTTTTTTTATACTTTTGAATATTTAAATGAAAGTAGGAGTCGGGAAATTTAATTTGAAATGGATAGTGAAAGAATTCCACATCAATCTTTATTAAAAACCGTCAACTTATTTATTATAAAAATTAATCTGAATGAAATAATGGCGACAATGAGACTTTTCAGATCCATTAAAATTAAAAGTTTTAATTTTTTAAAATGAGTGCGACAATTTAATGAAGTTATTTATCCTGAAGCATTTACGATAATAGAAATTCAGCGCATCAAAATGAATTTCCTTTGTCTTTTGTTCATTTTCACACAATTAAACTTCCGGAACTTTTCTGTAAAAAATCATAATGTATAATGATTTTAAGTATTTAAAAGCATCTAGCGTAAGTTTCTCTTTTTTTATAATCTTTTCATTTTCTTTTTATTCATTCAAGGAGCGTTCGCTGGTTACACATGAATTATTCGTAATAAAAAAACGAGATGAGATCATTTCATGTTGGAAAGGCTTAGAAATTGAATAATAAAAGTATTAAATCGAATGCATGAGTAAATATTTAGGTAAGAATCGGATCTCATGAATAAAATTCTTTTAAAAACATTTCAACGCATGGATGAAGGTTCGAGTTGAAATTTTCTATATGTATGAATAGAATTTGAGTGGAAAGAACTTGATATAAATACCAAAGTAAGTTCTTGAGACTTAGGTCAACTAAAATATGCTTCGAGGATATTTTACCGTTCACAATATACTCGATACTTGCATTTGACATGTTAATAAACCATAAATCTGAAATGTCGTTACATTATCCACCGATGCATGAGAGCATAAACTGACCATTGGAAACAGAAGCAGTTTACACATAGCATTATTCGAAAGAATGTTGGTTGTAAAATGCTTTTCTTCTCTTTTATTAGTTGGCAATTTTCGTATGTGCAGTTGAACAAGGACTTTGCTTCGTCTGAGAAAAAAAAATAATTGGATTGCAAACGAGAGAGTGGAGATTACTTACAGAAACAACATCTCCAACCTCAATCCTAATAAATAAGCTTGATTTAAAAAAATTGAGTTCGTCGATGTAAAATGAAAAATTGACAGAAAAAGCTTTGTAAAGAATAAATACAAAGAATCAATTTCTCAATTGTAATAAAATTAAATTGCTTCCCCTTCTTCGAGTGGAGAATTTCAATATTTGCTTACTTGCTTACTTATAATGAACACATTCATTGAATGAAAAGTTACGTAAATATTTTAAACTTTAAGTTTTGAAGTGGGATAAAAGTAAATTCTTCATTCAATGATGCAACTCCTTTAAAATCTTTAAAATGAGAAGGAAAATAAATTCACAATGTTTGTCGTCCATTCCTTATTGTTTTTCGTATCGAGTTTTGGGATTTAAATTATCTGTGATAGAATATTTTATAAAGTCTTCCAAAACTAAATTCGAAATCAATAAACTTTATTGAATTCAACTTCTTTTCTTCTTCCTTCAAGTATCATTCGTAGCGGAAACAAGCATGCATAAAGCAACAATATTATCATTCTCATTGTGCAGTTTTAGTGTTTTCATGAAGAGACAGAGAAATTTTGTTTCAAATGCAAATTTGTTCTTTGTTGGAAATGAGTTTAAAGTTTAAAGGAACATCTCTTGAAGTCGAGAAATTATATAAAAGTGAATAAGACGGTGGCTTTAGGGAGACACAGATTATGATTCTCAAAATTGCTTCACATTTGTCTCAAATTAAAACTCCTGATACTTTATAAGATATTTCAAACACACATGTGGAGTGCAATATCAAAATTCAAATCTAATAGGAATGCGATTGTTCAGCTCTATTCAAGTGATCTTTGAAGTTTTTTTTAATAAAGTTATACCTATGTGGTTGGGGAATGACTTTGTGAAGCTTTTCTATTTTCAAGAATCATGCATTTCTGATAGTTTATAATTTTCTCGATGGCAAAGAATTCCCTAAATTCTTCATGAAATGTATATGACTTGGATCACTTGAAACGAAAGCATAAATCTCACTCATTTATTACTCAACCGTCATTGATACGATTTAAGTATAGTCACTTGATTCACGACAGGGATAAAACATCTTCTTGGATTAAGAAATCAATCAAAAAATCATATCCGCTTCAATAAATATGCGTATCAACTACATCGAGTTAGCTTTACCGTAAGGCTTCCTACATTGTTCAAGTTGATCTTAAAAGTCATTCTGTTGACTTTTTTTTCTTCAATCGAGAAATACTTGAGACTGTTTATGACTGAGTGAAACGTGATAAATACTTATCCTCTCAATAAAGTTAAAAATTTTCATGTTTTATTTATGAAACTCTCAAGTCTTAATTTTTCTTAAAACATTTCACGATTCGAATATTTTTTCCGAAAAGACAAAACCATTGCGCGAAAGTCATAAATATTTTCACGAGTGAATCAAAATTTATGTGTCAAGTTATTGAGTACCTAAATATTCCTTTCTACCTTTTAAGAACTTCATAAAAAAAGAAATATTGGAAAATTCAATTGACAAGGAAATTGCGGCATCAACGGATCAGTTGAAGAAGAAATTTAAATGTTTGTAAGTGTTAGTGCATCAGCTGAAAATTCTTTCAACGCATTCCAAATGTGTGAATGTGTTGGTAGAAGAGACGAAAATAATTTTCGCATCTTTGCGAAACAAGAAAATATTTAAGAATTCGTGGTCCAATCATAAGTTTCTGATGAAAATATTATACTTACTTAATGACTAATAACATAAGTATTTATTAAAACATAAAGTTGAAGTGAATTAAGTTGTTTAAAATGCATTTTCCGTACATGAAAGTTCTTGTTTACGTTTTAACATTTGTTGGATATTGTTATTCTGGTTACGGCAGCTCAATACTCTCATCGTTAAGAGATGCAGTTCTTAGTGCTGAAATAATATTTGGAGACGTTTTCAAGAATGTCATCTCAGTCTCAAAGAAGTTTAAAACAGTCCACGAAATCTTCGATTCAGCTGTCGAAGAGAATTGCGTTTATGAGTGCCCTGAAAGTAAAAGTTAAAAATAAATTTATTATACCTTTGAAATTAACATGATGATTGATATTTACAGAACAACGTCCAATTAAGAATAAGCTTCACCTTCCCAGTTCTGATGGTTGTGGCTCATTAGGAATGAAAATCGACACTGAATACTTGCCAGCTCCGGAGATGGCACGTTGTTGTGATGCTCATGATATTTGCTATGATACATGCAACAGCGACAAAGAACTTTGTGATCTTGAATTCAAGCGATGTCTTTATAAGTATTGTGATACTTTTGAGAAAGGATCGGCTGCAGATATCGTCATGAAAGGATGCAAAGCTGCAGCTAAAATGCTCTTCACAGGAACAATGACTTTAGGCTGTAAATCATATCTTGATTCACAACAAAGAGCCTGTTATTGTCCACCTACATCAAAATCTGGAAAAGATCGTGACAAATACAGTGGAAAGAAACCAAAAGATAAAAAGAATTGGCGTTCCAATGATGAAATTTAAATTCGAATAACTTTCTTGTGTTTGTTGTGATTTTTCTTTCTAATGACTAATAAATCTTGTAGGAATTTTGTATTGCTTTAATAAATTGTTTTTGTACTAATAAGAAATATAATTTAAATTCCAGATTCTTCTCAAGTAATCTACTCAATTAATGCTCAGAGATTCATTGAAGAGAGCAAACGTACCTAACTGATTACAAGCTTTTATCAGTCGGTTCCCTTCACTCTTCTACATAATTATCAGTCAATTCTTGACGCTTTTAAAATGAACATCATAACTTTGAGTGTTTTTCTTGCTTTATTTTGTTTTGAATCCAATGGATTCCTCAATTTTCCATTCGTTGCTAAAAATGTCCTCGGTGAGTTTATGGAAAGTATCGAACAAAGTTCAAAAATTAATTTAAAGCTTCACATGGATTCGGGGAGAAGATGTGATCGTGAGTGTAAGCCTGGTGATAGAAGAGTTTGTCATTTCTATTTTATGATGAAATACTTCCAAGTTATGGGCGGGTAACTTACAATAACATTAACTTAAGAAAAGTTTTAGTTAAACAACTTAAATTATTGTTTAGTGCTTGCGCAAACTGCACCAAAGGGGATGTCGACGGTTGTCTTGATTCAAAATGTGTACTTGCTGATGGAGTAGGACGAGGTTTTTTAAGTATTAATTTTCGGCTTCCTGGCCCGCCGATTAATGTGTGTAAAGGTGACGTAATTGTTATTGACTTAACTAATGAAGGCCAAGGAACATCAACTGCAATCCATTGGCATGGCATACGACAATTCAACACACAGTTTATGGATGGAGTTCCCTACGTCACTCAATGTCCAATTCCATTCGGTGCAAAGTTTCGCTACGCTTTTCATGCTGAAGATGAAGGCACACATTTCTATCACTCTCATGCCGGTCATCAAAAAGCAAATGGAATTTTTGGGTCGCTTATCGTTAGAGGTCCCAGAGAGCAAAACCCTAATTCTTATCTGTATGATTACGATTTGAAAGAACATGTCATTATAGTTTCTGATTGGATGCATCATCTCGCTGAAGAAGACTTTCCAGGCGTCGTTTCGCGATCTGTTCTGACCGAAAGTATTCTTATCAATGGTCACGGTCGTTATTATAATGTAAGAACGGTTCGTTTCCTTTCATCACTTGCATTGACGAGTTTGCATTATCAAAATATTTTAGACAACTTCTGAGTCATATACGTTCGCTCCATGGCCACTATTCAATGTAGATGCAAACAAACGTTATCGTTTTCGATTTATCAATTCGGGGTTTAATGTTTGTCCATTCATGTTGCAAATAGAAAGTCATGAGATGATAATAATTGCGTCAGAAGTAAGCAATGTTCATCCGATGACGATTGATTCACTTTATTCCCTTCCTGGAGAGAGATTCGACTTTGTTGTGAATGCTGATCAACCTCCGAGAGATTATTGGATACGTGTTCAAACTTTGAATCCATGTCGAACTGTTGTTGAGACTTTTGGGATTTTAAGATATGGAGAAGATCATCAAATGTCAATTGGGACAAGAGTCTCTTTCACAGCGAATCTACCCCCAAGATTATCAACTGAATTTCCAACAAAGAAATTCTTCAACTCACCAATGCCAAAAGTCAAAGACATTCCTTTGATCAGCTTGAAAGCTTACAATTCCGACCGAAGTATCATTGACAATCCACCAAATCATAAATTTTATCTCTTTCTCGATTCACCGACAATTCTTGATCACACGATGGATGAGAATGGAAATTATTTTCGATTGGATTGTAAGTGAATATCAATATTGACTTGAATATCTAATTTATTTTTTCATTCAGTTGAAACGTCACGAACTGATTTTAACAGCATTGGAACGTTCAATAACATCAGCTTAAAATATCCAACATTTCCTTTATTAACTCAACCAGAACTCATCAACGATTCAATGTTTTGCAATGAAAATTCGACAGTTGGAAAGCACTGCTTTGATAATAAATTCTTAACAGCCTGTCGATGCGTGCATAGAATTAAAGTAAAATTTAATTCAATTGTTGAACTTGTTGTTGTGAATGTTGATGACCAAATTGCACATCCAGTTCATTTGCATGGTCACAAGTTTCATGTGTTGGACATGGGAGTGTTTGAGAAGAAGCCAATTCCAGGTGTTATTCGAAGAAATGGAATTCCAATGACGATACATAAAAATCCGCCTTTTAAAGACACTGTACGAAGACATTGCTCATTGATTTCAAAACTTTTATAAATTAATTAATTTAATTCAGGTTATTCTACCATTTCCTGGCTATGTCAGACTTCGATTCAGAGCAAACAATCCTGGGTTTTGGCTTTTCCATTGTCATTTTGATTGGCATTTAGAAACAGGTGAAAATTTTCTTTTCTTAATTACAAACTTTGCAATTTTATTAAAACTTTTCTTTTGTTAAATTTCTAGGCATGGCCGTAATATTTCAAGTTGGTGAATTAAGTGATATGAAACACATCAAAATCCCTACAAACTTTCCAAAATGCAGTGAATTTTCAATAGATGAAATAGATTAATTAAAGATCAATTTAAAGCTTTAGACAAACCGAATTTCTTTGTAATAATTTATTATTTTCATATCCATCTGTTACTGTTTTCGTTGAATGTAAAATGAAGATTCAATAAGACAATTGCAGACTGCAGCTGTAAGATATTAGTGGTCAGATAAATTTTTGATGCTTCACACCACAATTCAACCGCCCACTTTCAACTGCAAACGAAATTTTGAGTACTGCAAATGTCAGTTACAAAATCGCTTTTATTACAAACACAAATGATTGCTTTTAGATGTTGGATAGAAAGCACGCCAAGTTATGCTTCGAGTGAAAATGTGAATTTGATTTGTGACTGCATGGAAACTCTGCACACTGCACTTGACTTTTGGAAATTTTTATAAAACGAAAATCCTTTTTCACTACTTCACTCGATGATTTATTATTGGCTTTCATTTTTACTTTTCCCAAATGTTAGATTGACATCATATTTTCCGATATTGAAAATGCTTGACGGTAAATGATCGTGTGAAACTGGCCATAAGACTTCTTCGAATGTAAGCATCGTTGAACAATCGCCGTAAATTGTTGAGAATTCTTGAATTGTTTGTAAATTTTCAATATCAAGAATTGCATCCATTAGACGTCCATCGGGTATCCATTCTTCTAAATCTGACGTTAAGTAGAACGACTTGAATGTTGTATCTTCGTCGGTCTCTTCTTCTTTAATTTTCTTACATAAATAATACATTTTCTTCAAGAAACTTGAGATGTTTCGATCAACACTTGCTTTATCATCAAAATCGGGTATCTCTGGAAGATTTGCTAAACGCCAGACAATCTTCTCGAGAAAACGTTGATTAATATTATTATAAACCAGAACAACGCGTGACTTTTCAAACAACTCATCTGCAGTCTTGGAGAGAAGTTGAAAATAGTTTCCAATCAATTCGTCGCTTCCCTCTAGCATATGCATCGAATACAAGTCGTGACCAATAAGTAATCCACCAAGATGGTCGTCTGTTGGATATTTATAAATCTCTTTGATGATTCGATTGAATGGATCCTTGATTTTATGCGGTTCGATGATTGATTTATGTTTCGCAAGATATATGACGCGTTGGAAATAAGAGCGTCGACCTGCACAAAGCATATTGTCACGAACATGATTTGCGAGAGTTCGACGACTTTGAAATGTTGGTATTGTATGTGATTCATATTCCTTGTCTAGTTTATAGTAAGGAACCTTTCCAGATTGACGGATTGATGACTTCATTTCACTTTATTTAAAATTTTTGATGCAAATAAAAAACTAAACAAGTTTGTTATATTTTTTCTTTATTTGTATTGTGTTGTTATGGTGATAAGTTCCATGATATCAAAAAAGTTTAAAGTGAAATGAAGTGGAAGTTTATTTTTGTCCCATACTGATAGTTGTGAAACTGTTTGGATCACCAATTTACGTTTGCCATTCCACAAGAGACTCCACGACATCAGTTCCAGCCTTCATGTTGACAATGACTTTTGAACCATTTAAAATCTTTTCCATTGCGTGTACAAACGTACTCAGAGTCTGAGTTGAACATTTTGGACAAGGTTGAATTAATGTTTTCCCTGTTTTGATTGCTAAATCAACATCAATGAATGAATCACTTTTGCGTAAACAAAATGTGAAGTGTAAGATTTTCATTTCAATAGTGCTGATTTAAATTTTTTTGCAATTCTTTGATGAAGATTATTGAACTGAAGTTTTAATGATTTCCATACGGTCAACGCTACGCATTCATCGAACTTTAAATTTTTATCAAATTTGTTATTGTTTTAAATTTTTGTTGCATTTGTTAAATGTAATTTAAGACTAGGATTATGCAGTGGAACGTTTAGCTCAATTCCACCCTCTGCAGTTGATATTTTCTTGATTAAAAAATTTCTTTTTTTAGATTAAATTCAAGCTACAAATTTTCTAGGAATAATCTACAAAAGAAATTAAATAATTTATTACAAAACATAAATAAAAGTTTTCAACATTTTGAAGTTTTGAATAAAATTAAATATTTAATATGCCAACCAAGATTACAGAGAACTTGAAGCTGACCGCTTAAGAGTTAAAAAAAACTTTATGGAAACAATTTTTTGAAAAATCTTCAGCATTAAAATTTTATTGTTGCAACACAAGGATATTCAATTAGCATCATTCACTGTTTCATTGTTTTTCCCTCATTTTCTTCTTCTTTGTGTGAGCTTCTTTATAAACCAATTTAAACTTGACGCTATAAAAAGGGGATAAAAAACTTTCCTTCTTTCTTTTCTTCAATATTCTTTGTTGCTTGCTTACCATGAGATGCGCTACTACTTGGTCGGTTGGTGAAGATATTTGAGTGTCTTTCCACAATAAAAAAATTAGACGAAAATGAAGGAAAAAGAAACAGAGACAGAAACTGAATGGAGTTGTTGAAGGACAACATAAATCTATTTTCTCTTCCGCAGTAGTATAAATGACATGTAATTTAATTTCCGCTTCCACAAACATCTCTAATAGCTTTTTAATATTTCTTTCTGTTTCGGTTTCCTATCTTCCGTTCTATTCTGCACTTGTTCCATCTCTTACTCCCTTTGATACCCTCTCATGACTCGACATCAACATCATCACACGACTCTCGAGTCTCTCATGACTCGACTCTGACCTCACGGGTTGCTGTTGATTTTAGGTCAAATGGAACCTAATTTTCTGGGGCTTAAATACATTTAGGAATTCACAAAACTCTTATCTAAATTTGCGTCAAGTGATGAAGCCTTTCTTCTGCATGAGAACACATGAGACATTGCGGATGTGATAAAATCTGACTTTTATTTCTCAAAGCTAACTTAAAGGTCAAAAATTTGCACTTCTCGTTTGAGCTTCATTTCCTTAGGTTCACCCTTTTCATAAAAGCTTCTCTNCACGTTCAAAAGCCATAAATTTGAAATTTCTGGTGTTCAACTGAGAGATGGAAAAATTCAGGTTCCACTTTCGTACACTTGGAATAAATGTTTTCAACACACATTGTTAAGATACATTTTGATATCTTTGCTTTTTCGATTAATGTTGGCTTGGATGTGTATCGTATTAAAATTTGATGTCAACTTTTATTTCACTTTTTATGAAAATTTTAAACGTAGAGTTATGTTGTATGTAAATTAATGAGAGTGACAAAAAAAGTCAACATTATCGCAGTTCTTTTCATAAGCTGTTGTTTATGCTAATGATTTTCATATGTATTCATTTTTGCTGTACAATCAACTTCGAAAAATATCAGAAATAAAATTATTTTTATTTTATTTTCACTTGCAATCGATGCAGCTTTTGTCAACCCTCAATGTTTATGAGACAGCAGAAAAACATAAATTGACAATCAATTGATATATTTTGGACTTTAGTGTCGGAGAAAAAATCGAGAAAAAACACAAACCAAGCATTGTGAGTTGTAATTCGAAAAATATTTAGCACAAGCTGAAAATTCATTTCTTTCATTTTATGTTTCTCTCGGGAGTTGGAAAATATGATTGACTAGCCTTCTTTACAGAATCTGATGACGGCTTGGTAACATCTGCTTTGCTATTTATCATAACAAACAGGAAGCATCAGCACATTTGCCCTTTATAAATCGCATTGCTTTTATTTTCATATGTGAAAATCTCTTCCATCCTTGCTTCGGCCTAAAGGTTAAACACATGACTTGCAAAATATTAAAGCCGTCTCGTAATTTATGATTTATGGACTTGCCTTTCAGCGATAGAATTTCCCTCTATTCGGCAGAAATCTTCAAAACTTTTCCCCTATTTTAAGAGTGAGAACACAGAAAATTTTCATGAATAGAAACATTTTATTTTGCAACAAGATTACATTTGCAAAACAACATTGCAAGTCAACATTATTAAGTTGGAGAAAAGATTCGATCTACTTTAGACAACCGTTGGTTGAAGGAATTCTCTGACTCAAAGGAAATTCAATTAGCATCATTCACTGTTTCATTGTTTTTCCCTCATTTTCTTCTTCTTTGTGTGAGCTTCTTTATAAACCAATTTAAACTTGACGCTATAAAAAGGGGATAAAAAACTTTCCTTCTTTCTTTTCTTCAATATTCTTTGTTGCTTGCTTACCATGAGATGCGCTACTACTTGGTCGGTTGGTGAAGATATTTGAGTGTCTTTCCACAATAAAAAAATTAGACGAAAATGAAGGAAAAAGAAACAGAGACAGAAACTGAATGGAGTTGTTGAAGGACAACATAAATCTATTTTCTCTTCCGCAGTAGTATAAATGACATGTAATTTAATTTCCGCTTCCACAAACATCTCTAATAGCTTTTTAATATTTCTTTCTGTTTCGGTTTCCTATCTTCCGTTCTATTCTGCACTTGTTCCATCTCTTACTCCCTTTGATACCCTCTCATGACTCGACATCAACATCATCACACGACTCTCGAGTCTCTCATGACTCGACTCTGACCTCACGGGTTGCTGTTGATTTTAGGTCAAATGGAACCTAATTTTCTGGGGCTTAAATACATTTAGGAATTCACAAAACTCTTATCTAAATTTGCGTCAAGTGATGAAGCCTTTCTTCTGCATGAGAACACATGAGACATTGCGGATGTGATAAAATCTGACTTTTATTTCTCAAAGCTAGCTTAAAGGTCAAAAATTTGCACTTCTCGTTTGAGCTTCATTTCCTTAGGTTCACCCTTTTCATAAAAGCTTCTCTATTGCTTCTCAATGATTTCTTGATTTGCTTGCTGTATTTCAGAACCTTGACACGTTCTTTATATTCAATCAAAGTGATCTCATTTAACTTAATTCTGTCTCATGGAAATTGCGACGTGTGATGTTCTTCCTTTTCTCATTTTTCATAGAAATTTTTTTAACATTTTTGGTGGCTGACACGTTCTGTATTAGAAGACTTGCAATCGCATGAGATTGAAAGGAAATAGACGAAATTCAATTTTCAAAAATTGTCAGCATTTTGAGATTCATTGACTACCAAGTCCATCATCTGAACAACGAAAAAAAAGTGAAAAACAATTCAGGATAATAGTAAAGCTTTATTGACAACATAATAAATCATAAATTGATGTAGGTACATTGATATTGTTGGCATGTCTATTAACAACTTCCACCTCAGACATGACTCAAAATAATCTCTTGGCGTTTTATTTATAGATTCTGAAAGGAGAGACATTTCTTTCTAAACTGAAGATGACATGAAAATATTCGTTTCGGATATTGTGTTGTTTATTTGTCATGATTTCCCGGAAACTTCCGAATGAATTTTCACGTATATGATTCATGTCAGCCATGAACAGAACAGAAAGTAAATTTGAACTTTAAATTCTAAATTAAAACAATGGAAAGATATTTTAGGTCAAGTGAGAAATATTTCCGCATTGTACAAGGAAAATGGAAGAACGAACGCCGAAAGTCTTCATTTGTATGTACGTAAATACATAAATAAATTTCACGCTTTTATCAACAATCTCAAATCGTAACTGGCAAAATAAAGTAGATAAGAATTCTTCTATCAACTTCAATTTGTAAACACAAGTTAGTCACTCTTCAATAGTCTCTTTGACAGCCAAACAGAAAAAAATAGCAAAAAATTATGAGTGGAAGTGTAGTTGATTGGATTGATTTTAATCAAAAAAATAAACCACAAAGTAATGCACTTGCTGGTGGCATTTTAACTTTGCTCGTTAGTGGAATTCACTTTGGATGGATTTTTAATAATGATTTAATCAGCTATCCTTGGGCTGGAGGTCACTCTTCGTTTGAAAAAATTTTAACTTACTCATCGTTCTTTGTTGGTGGAGTTGCGGGACTTTATTTCGCTTCTTTGGTCGTAAATCGACTAACGAAGTCAAATATTTACGTAAGCTGCCGAAACAGAATCAATTCTTGAAATTCTTATCATGCTCATCAAAAAATTTCAGTTTTCAGCAATGACGTTTGTATCTACTGGATCGGTTTTTTTTATCATTATGCCGAAAAGTCTTTATCTAATACTTGTAGCGAGACTTTTTATCGGATTCGGGCATGGTTATGCTTATCTTACTCTCATTGTGCATGCATCAGAAATTGTAACACAAAAATTACGCGGACTGGTTGTTGCTTCATTCAATTTTGTCATTATTTGTTCAGTTTTCATGTGCGGATCTTTTACAATGAGTTTTGAATCAGAAGAAAGTGGATTTGGAGCTATTCAGTGGATGGGAATTCTCGGCTGCTTTTTCTCACTTTTAGGATTTCTTTTCATTGCAATTTTCACTCGTGAATCGCCGGTCGCATTAATAAGACAAAAGAAATTCGATCAAGCAGTTGCATTAATGATAAAACTCCGATGTGAATCAGAAGAAACTTGGAGTATAAAGAACGAGTACAATGAACTGAAAGTGATGGTGGAAGAAGACGAAGAATCGTCAACAAATATTTTTGATCATAAAAATCTTCGTCCTTTGATATTTATTACGTTACTCAAAATTGGGACAGTTTTATCATTTAATTTCGGTCTAAATATGATAAGATTGATGCATTCAAATGCTTTTGTTTCTGAAGACAATTTAAATTTCTCAGCGATGGCTTTCATGGGGATTCGATTGAGTGCTTGCATGGTGACACTTTTCACGATTGACGCTAAAGGAAGACGACCTCATTTCTTAATCTCTTATGGAGGTTCATCGATCATTCTGATAATAATGGGAATTGTCATTGCTTCTACCCAATCTTCATGGCTTATCGTTATTGTTCAAATAATTTTTGACATTATTAGTGGAGTAGGAATTGGAATGATCGCCGATGTTTATTCATCAGAAGCTTTTAATACAATGATGAAACCTCGTTCGATATTCTTCACCACAAGCATTGAATATATTTTCCACATTGTGTTAATTGTTGCAACTTTCAATGTTTACACTTCTCCTAAATTCGGTTGGATATTTATGATTGGATCAGGAATTTTGCTTCTCGCATTGACATATTTACTCTACAAGAAGCTACCGGAAACTGCAAAAATGTCTATCAGACAAACAAGAAATGAATTCATGAAAACTGGAGAAATTGTCTTCTCAGGCAGTAAAATGCCACCACAAAGCATAACATTCCATTAAGGTTTAGATTTTGTTTAAAATTATAAAATTGGGGAGACATTAGATTGAAAATAAATGAAATGAAAGTTTAAAAGTGAAAATTGTGTCTTATGAAGCTTTTCTTTTTTAAAGTTGAAGTTAGATTTTATCACATCCGCAATGTCTCATGTGTTCTCATGCAGAAGAAAGGCTTCATCACTTGACGCAAATTTAGATAAGAGTTTTGTGAATTCCTAAATGTATTTAAGCCCCAGAAAATTAGGTTCCATTTGACCTAAAATCAACAGCAACCCGTGAGGTCAGAGTCGAGTCATGAGAGACTCGAGAGTCGTGTGATGATGTTGATGTCGAGTCATGAGAGGGTATCAAAGGGAGTAAGAGATGGAACAAGTGCAGAATAGAACGGAAGATAGGAAACCGAAACAGAAAGAAATATTAAAAAGCTATTAGAGATGTTTGTGGAAGCGGAAATTAAATTACATGTCATTTATACTACTGCGGAAGAGAAAATAGATTTATGTTGTCCTTCAACAACTCCATTCAGTTTCTGTCTCTGTTTCTTTTTCCTTCATTTTCGTCTAATTTTTTTATTGTGGAAAGACACTCAAATATCTTCACCAACCGACCAAGTAGTAGCGCATCTCATGGTAAGCAAGCAACAAAGAATATTGAAGAAAAGAAAGAAGGAAAGTTTTTTATCCCCTTTTTATAGCGTCAAGTTTAAATTGGTTTATAAAGAAGCTCACACAAAGAAGAAGAAAATGAGGGAAAAACAATGAAACAGTGAATGATGCTAATTGAATTTCCTTTGAGTCAGAGAATTCCTTCAACCAACGGTTGTCTAAAGTAGATCGAATCTTTTCTCCAACTTAATAATGTTGACTTGCAATGTTGTTTTTCAAATGTAATCTTGTTGCAAAATAAAATGTTTCTATTCATGAAAGTTTTCTGTGTTCTCACTCTTAAAAGAGGGGAAAAGTTTTGAAGATTTCTGCCGAATAGAGGGAAATTCTATCGCTGAAAGGCAAGTCCATAAATCATAAATTACGAGACGGCTTTAATATTTTGCAAGTCATGTGTTTAACCTTTAGGCCGAAGCAAGGATGGAAGAGATTTTCACATATGAAAATAAAAGCAATGCGATTTATAAAGGGCAAATGTGCTGATGCTTCCTGTTTGTTATGATAAATAGCAAAGCAGATGTTACCAAGCCGTCATCAGATTCTGTAAAGAAGGCTAGTCAATCATATTTTCCAACTCCCGAGAGAAACATAAAATGAAAGAAATGAATTTTCAGCTTGTGCTAAATATTTTTCGAATTACAACTCACAATGCTTGGTTTGTGTTTTTTCTCGATTTTTTCTCCGACACTAAAGTCCAAAATATATCAATTGATTGTCAATTTATGTTTTTCTGCTGTCTCATAAACATTGAGGGTTGACAAAAGCTGCATCGATTGCAAGTGAAAATAAAATAAAAATAATTTTATTTCTGATATTTTTCGAAGTTGATTGTACAGCAAAAATGAATACATATGAAAATCATTAGCATAAACAACAGCTTATGAAAAGAACTGCGATAATGTTGACTTTTTTTGTCACTCTCATTAATTTACATACAACATAACTCTACGTTTAAAATTTTCATAAAAAGTGAAATAAAAGTTGACATCAAATTTTAATACGATACACATCCAAGCCAACATTAATCGAAAAAGCAAAGATATCAAAATGTATCTTAACAATGTGTGTTGAAAACATTTATTCCAAGTGTACGAAAGTGGAACCTGAATTTTTCCATCTCTCAGTTGAACACCAGAAATTTCAAATTTATGGCTTGAGAACGTGAAAAAATGTTAATGGAAAAAGCATTTCCCGAATATTTCCTTCAGCTCCACATATTTTACCATTCACAGCACATCCAACGAAACAACGACGACTTCATAAATTTTCAGCAATTTTTTTTATGTTTTTCGCTTAAGCGACGACTTCATTTGGAAAGCAAATGAAGTTGTCTCCATACGAATGGGAAGAAATGATAAACTACGCGGTGCTATCTTGGTGCTGAAATAACTTCAAGTTTTAAAAGACATCATTCATGGAAAAGACGAAACAAAATGTTTGATTCAAAGGAAATAAAATTAAACCAAGATTTTAATAGAAATTAAAAGAGAATAAAACTTAACCTGTGCGATGTTTGTGAAGATTAAAGCTTTAATTATTATACAAATTCTAAAGTTTAGAATTTAAAATAAATGTTTAAATAATGTGTAATTGTTGACTTTAAGTTTTGCTGCATAACAACAATGGTAGAGTAAATAAATAAATTTTTTATCCATGCGAGTCACAATAAACAAAACGAGATGAACATGAGAAGGACATTAAAAATATAATAAATTCCTGAGTTATAACCCAACTGCCATGGTCAGGATTTCGAAGCATGTTGTGATGCAATGTGAAGAGATTTATGTCAGAAATTAAGTTAATTAGTGCAAACAAGCGATAAGCTATGCAGCATCGAATGAATGTGGAGTTAAATCCAAACCTCCAAAAACCAATTTTTTCCCCATTAATTTTATGTTCCTGACCATTCACAATCCATTGAGTTTCGATAAAATATTTTTAATCTTATCAACCAACTCAAGATTTTCGTAATTTATGACACGAAAACGAATTACAATCGTTTGGATTACAACAAGTCAGTTTAATAGTTAAAATGCGTTTGATTAGCAACGTTTCAATTCTTATTTTAATAATTTCTCAGGGATTCTGTGAAATTGTGGAAATTTCTGATGGAAAAGTGAGTGGAATTGTGATGAAGACAAGATACGATGAAAACTTTCACGCATATATGGGAATTCCGTATGCTGAAAAGCCTTTGGGAGACAAAAGATTCCGAGCACCAATCAAAGTGTCATCATGGAGTGGAGTGTTGAACGCCACTGAATTTAGTCCGATGTGTATGCAAGTGAATCTTTTATCACAATCACCTGTCGCCGAAGATTGTCTTTACTTAAACGTTTTCACTAAAAATTTACCTCTTTCAAGAGAGAACGAAACTTTACAACCTGTTGTTGTTTACATTCATGGTGGATCCTTTCAACTTGGTTCAGCATCTGATCATAAACCGCATTTGCTAATGGAAAGGAATGTTGTTTTAGTTTCGTTCAACTACCGTCTTGGGGCGTTTGGATTTTTATCACTGGGAAATGAGGAAATCCCTGGTAATGCTGGGTTCAAAGATCAAGTGATGGTGTTAGAGTGGGTACAAAATAATATTCACCATTTTGGTGGTGATCCCAAGCTTGTAACTTTGATGGGAAACAGTGCTGGTGCTTATGGTGTAACAGCACATATGGTCTCGTCTATGTCAAAAGGATTATTTCATCGAGTTGTTGCTTTGAGTGGCTCAATAACTTATCAAAGAAAACTGGAAGATAATTATTTGGATCTTGGAAGACGTCTTGCTGAGAAAATGAATTGCACTGTCTCAGATATCGATGAAATGATTAAATGCTTAAGAGAAGTAAGACAAGTTTAAAGAACTCAATTTGAATAAACGAAATTAAAAATTTTCAGAAACCAGCTGTTGATTTCAATTTAATTGAATTAAGAGAATATCCACAATGTACGATAATGACTTGGTTTCCTGTCATTGAAAAAGATTTTGGACAAAGAAGATTTCTATCTGACGATCCTAAAAAATTATTTCAAAGTGCCAACTTTTCTAAAGTTCCAATAATTATTGGAAGAACGAAAGATGAATTTGTTGATATTCCTTCTCGTAAGTTTAATCAAAATGAAATGATTAAAAAATTTTAATGGAGATTTTGTTGCTTAGGAATGATTCAATTTCCAATAATCGATGAGTTGAATCAACGATATGATGAAGTTGCACCACATTGTTTCTTCTACGAAACGAATACCGAGAAATCAAGAAGTCAGACATTAAAAGACGTGTACTTCCCTTACGATGTTATTGATATTAAATCACTCAGCAGTTTAAGCCAAGTAAGGGTTTGAGAGTTAAACGAGAAGAAAAAAAATTTATTTTACCACTTATTACATCACGTAGATTTTTAGTGATGGCTACATCGGATATCCAGTTCATAAACTAGCACACTTAATATCAAATCTAACTGATGTTTTTTACTATCAACTCTCGTTCATCGGTCGTTATAGTTTCTTTCTTCATCCTCATGATAAACCATACGGTGTGCATCATTCCGATGAAATGCAATATATTTTGGAAACAGTTTTTGTTGGTCCAAGAATTGAACTGAATGACCCAGAGAATGTTATGGTCGAAAGATTCACAAGAATAATTTATCAGTTTGCATCTTCCGGGTAAGAAAATTTTGAATGTAAAATATTTAATGGACGTTCTTCAAAAGAATTTCAATTTTAGTGACCCAAACGACAAGAATGACGATTATTTGAATGAAATGTTTTGGCCTAAGCATGATTCTATTAATGAATTCTATTTAGATATTGGAAGTCATTTCATTGAAAAGCATGGGTTAGCTTTGGATCGTTACGCTGCGTGGGATGAGCTGGAAAATGACGCTTCAGTAATATTTAAGTTTGAAATCATTCAACTGTTATTAGCATCAGTTATGTTGATAAAACTTTTTTAAAGGTTTTTCTTAATAAACATGATACTTGATGGTGCAGTTTTTTTTATTGAATTCATAGCCTGGTGGCATCTGGAGATTATTTACATTGAGCATAGCAAAAAAATGAAAACATATAAATGGGAACTGAATTGTATAACAACCAGATAGTAGTGTGAAAATACGATTATTGATTTGTGAATGTTTTTTTTATGGCTGGGTTGGATTATATTATTGTTGGTTAGCTAGAAAGGGCTTCGTGAATGTGAAATGTGTAAAAGCAAATGTAGAGAAACTTCAAGAAGAATCGTTTTCGATCAGCGAAGGTTTTCCATTGTTTGTGGATTCAGCAAATCTCCAGGAAGTTTCTCTAAATTCAATAAATTCTCAAACAGATTTTTTATTGCCATCAATTGATATGCAGAATTTCTGAAACACCCAGAAACCCTCGTACATTTAATCTCTTCGACTCATTGTTCATTCGAGAGTTTTTCTCACTCACAAAAATATTTTTGTGGCATTTTGAGCGGGTGAAAATCAACACAAAAACCAATTAACGTTGATGGTTGTTCTGTTGCTGTTGTTGCTGTTGATTTACTTTTTGATTTTATTTTGCTTTGTGTTGTGATTTGGAAATGAAAATGAAAATGAGAATAAAATTCGAAGTCGCATGTGTTTAATTTGCCTCGAAATGGATTTCCATTAGAACTAAGTCGCGTTTGCAGAAGACAATTTTTAATTTGCAAAAGTAGATAAGTAGGAAGAAGCTGAATGTCTGAAATCTCTGACTCACTGTTGGCGGTTGTTTCGTAGGTGACCATCTGTATGGCATAAATAATTGCAAGCACTTCTGAGAGAGATACTAACAAAGCTTTATGTTCGGACTCGAGCCGAGTCTAGAGCTAAATATAAATTGCCCACCTTAAAACCCCATTTGAAAAATGGTACAAGGTAAAGCTTCGGCTTCGGAAGTTCATTAAATGGAAAGTGAATCCTCAAAATTGAGGTTAATCCCTTTGAATAAAATTAATTTTCTTACGACTCTTTAAACAAGAGATTATTTAATATTGATAGTCATCACTTTCTTCGATTAATTAAATAAATGTCTTACTCTTAAAGCTTATGTCTTACGTAAAATATCTCTTCAAATATCTCTAGAAATGATTTAGGTAATTCCTTCAAACATTCTATCTAGATGAGTAAATAAACTGTCAACGCAATACCAATAAATGAGAGTTCATAGCACTTTTCATAATGTTCACATATGCACTTTTCTCCTTAAGAAGCTTACAGTGATTACGGTATTGTTATGAATATTTCTCCAAACAGAAGAAAGTTGATTGAAGTAGGTGAAAAAGAAAAAGTCTCTTGAACTTCTTCTCCATCCTTCTATCTCTCTCACTTTTTTCTTTGATTGTTTCTCAAACGTTTTTTCACAACTGAAATCTGAATCTGAAACATTCAATGTTGTTTGGAGCATAAAAGTTAAGAAAGAGGATTTAAGTCTGCGAAGTAGAAAAGTAAATAAAGTTCTTTAACTCTCTGATAAATCTCACTTTGCCTTTTTACAGCCTTCCACCGTCGCTGTTTCTAAACATTAACGTTGCCACTGCTAGCGTTGTTGTTTGTGCTATTTCTTCGCTTTTTCTAAGAAGTTTCAAGAGCATTTGGATTTTCAGTTTGATTGATCCAAAGAGATAACGAGAAGATTTATGTGCCGAAGCAATAAATGATGTTTCTTCTTGGAGAAAGCTTTAATTTGCCGTTGTCTAAATCCCATCTTCATGCTTCGATCGCCTTCAGACAACTCAATGAATCGAATCGATATTCCTCTTGTCTCGAAATACTCATTGATGTTCTTCTGTTGCTGCTTGTACTTCTGTCTCTGCTGTTAATTGCCATGATAGAATATCGAACAGAAAAAATGAAAAACTTCTCCATGTTGACAAAACTTTTCCAATAAATATCAAATCGTTTTTCATTTGTTTTAATTTTCAGGCTTTTTGATGTCGATTTGTCATCATCAAAAGCTTTTTGTTCATCATTTCAGTTTTATTACAAGCGTTTGGCGGCAAAGACGATTTTTTTAAACGAACATAAATTTCATTAATTTGCTTTCTCCGTCATCGTAACATAATTAACAAACATCTCGATCTTGATACTAAGAAAATTTAATTTCCGTCGTGGACAAAAAAATATTCCAATGCAAAAGAATTTAATTACAGTAGCAATTTTTCTCTTAGAATAATAAAGTCATGAAGATGCTGTGTAAGAGTGGAAAGATCTTTGCATCGTACTAAGTTGCTGTTGTTGCAACATTTAATGGACATTAATTCATAGACAAAAGCTTGTTGAAAGTATCAAGGTTGAAATTAAATTATTAAAAGCTTTTTGTGTTGATTATTCTTCTTTATTGAACGGATACACATAAGAAGACAATCTCTCGTAATGCATGCATTGTCGATAATGTTTTAAGAGATGGTCGGATATGACTCCACGACCACATGTGTTTGCATGAGACTTGAATTTTCCTTTCTTTCAAGTGAAGCAACAATAGCTGAAAGCTAGGCTTCCAACTAAAGAGCTCTCAACAAACAATAAGCAACGATGATGTATTGTCATTTGTCATTTCATAAATCTTCTCATCTTTATCTATCCATGAATAAAAGAAACATTATTTGCTCCAACTTATACTGAGTGGCTTTATATTTGTTTGTTTGACGATGTAACCAATCGAGTGTCTACAGAATCTTTTACTTAATATTAATACAAAAGATCAAACATTTGATATTTGACTTTGCGAGGAAATTATTTCCAATATGTTCTCAAAGCTGTCTCATTATACGAAAATTCTTAAAGTCACTTTATTTCCCACAAACCGTAAAAATGAGAAAAATAAGCAGCAGAAAACTTTTCTTTCACATTTTTGTTACGAGTTATTGGAAATTCCTTCCACACATGTTGACACATATCGCAGTTTGTCTTTTCCACTATACCATAAACGTTGTGAAATGTTGTAACGAAATTTGCATGAACATTTTTCTGTCTTGCTCTTTCATGTTGATCTAAGGAAAAATGTTGATAAAAGAATTTTCCGTTGCATGAAAAATCGCTCGAAAAACAAATATTTACCAAGAAGTGTTTAAATACAACAATATTTGTTCGGAAAGGGTAAGAAAGCAAACATTGAGATGAGAAAACAGAAGATTTGAAAAGATTTTGTAAATAAAACTTATCCAGTTGAAGCATGAGCCAACCCTTGAAACTTAAGTTTCCGTATCAATTGCAGGAAAATGCCATTCGGAATAATAACATCCGATTCATTCGATGCTCCCCACAAATGAATTTTACGCAAAACTTCGACAGAATTTTAAACAGTTCGAGTAAACTCACTGAGAGCAATGACTTTGAAATTTATCGTCAGCCCACACATGATGTGCACTCAAAGTTTATATCAAAGCAATTTAAAAAACAAAACTTCCAACTGGTGTTGTTTTTTGACAATTGAAAAAATTGAACTTGGATGAAGTTTTCTTTTGCAGCTTTTAAAAGTTTTTGGTTCAGAAGATGCTTCTTATCTATTTACTCGTATTTCTTTTAAGAATCTTCTTGTATACAATGTAGAAATGGAAAAGGAATGAATGGATGTTTATTTCTTATCAATTCGTCATCATCTTCGGAACATTTCTCCGAACGAATTGCATATTTTGATTGCAGAAGTCATGAAAACAAGATTTCGCTTGGCAAGATTCATTATCATCCTAATTATCTACGTAGCTATAAATAGAATATATTAAAGAAATACATAATTAAATGAGTTCAAGCTGGTATCAGTGAAAGTAATCTAGACAGTGTTGGGTGTTGTACTAGAAACGACCTTTTAAAATTAAATTAAAAGATTTTCCTAAAACTAGGAAAATAATTTGTTTGAACAAAGTTTCGAAAATTAAATGCTTATTATGTATTTTTAACCCTCCAACCCTTCCAAAGTATTTACTTAGCATCAAATGAGTAATTTCAATCCGGTTTTTATGTTGAATCGTAAAATATTTGCGGGACTCTAAGTTTAGATTTTCATAAAAACGACTCCCACTCGAGTCGTTTATCTTAATACACACAAATTTCATAGTCAGAAAAAATCTCTTTTATATGTTGAGATATTTTCTTTAATTATTAAATAAATAGATGATATTAAGGGGTTTATATGAAAGCAAAAACATTAAAATGTAATTCGTAGATATCCGATGAAAATTCGTTTTGGAAGTGATTGTTTTAATGGAAATTTTAACTTTCGACTCAAGTGGATAAAATAATTTGCTGCAATGAAGATCATCAATGAAAATCAGACAATGACCGTGGGAATTTATTTTTTGTGGATTTACATTGGATTGCAATTTACAATGGACGTATAATTATCGGAATTTTTACACACTGAATTCACATGAAAAATGTATAAAAGATCATGAGAAACTACGCCGAAGTTACAAAATTATTAGTGGACCTAATGAATCAGTGACTGTAGAAGGCGGAAAATTTTACCAAATCGTGTTTCTGAGAAGTGCTGAAAGTTTATTGTCATAGTTTTTAATTCAGTTCATGATTTGATAATTGGAAAAGTTAGGATCTAAGTTTAATTTAATTAAAGTGAAAGTTTTTGTTTCTGAATATGAAAATAATTTCAAGCGGTACTTGCTTGAAATTCAATTTTCCTCAAGTGCAAACATTTTTACAGGAAAATTTTAATAGAAACAAGAAAAATTGTCGTAAAATTTCTAAAATCTCCGAAAGAAGCGTTGTTGTTTCGACAATAACTAGATGGGCACTAAAACGATTGAAAATAATTCTTTCACTGTTCGCTAACATTTTTGAACCGTTTTGTTGGCGCAAGCGTTAAAAGAGTTTCGAAAGAATCGGAAGCATTACAAGAATAATATGTAAATGAAACGACAATTCTTCTAGAAGTAAGCAACATCGCTTTTGCAATTTAAATTATTTAAGTATAATGTTGCTACATAATCGTAGAATTAAATGATTTCAAACAGATTTTTAGATACTTCATCCAATAAGAGTTTGAGTTAATGAAGTCTTCACTGATTTATATGAAATTGTTACCTAAATGAGGGAAACTTTGTGACTTCAAAGGAGTTTCAATTCCTTCTGAATTGAATTCTGGTAATTGCCGAAATCACAGACATTTAAAATATTTTATTTATTACAGAAATAGAAACTGTTGATTCAAATTTATTGTAGGAAAATGATATGACTATAAAAGATCATAAATCAGACAACTTTCTTCTTCTTCATAAGTTCCAAGCACTCGATTGGTTACATCGTCAAACAAACAAATATAAAGCCACTCAGTATAAGTTGGAGCAAATAATGTTTCTTTTATTCATGGATAGATAAAGATGAGAAGATTTATGAAATGACAAATGACAATACATCATCGTTGCTTATTGTTTGTTGAGAGCTCTTTAGATGGAAGCCTAGCTTTCAGCTATTGTTGCTTCACTTGAAAGAAAGGAAAATTCAAGTCTCATGCAAACACATGTGGTCGTGGAGTCATATCCGACCATCTCTTAAAACATTATCGACAATGCATGCATTACGAGAGATTGTCTTCTTATGTGTATCCGTTCAATAAAGAAGAATAATCAACACAAAAAGCTTTTAATAATTTAATTTCAACCTTGATACTTTCAACAAGCTTTTGTCTATGAATTAATGTCCATTAAATGCTTCAACAACAGCAACTTAGTACGATGCAAAGATCTTTCCACTCTTACACAGCATCTTCATGACTTTATTATTCTAAGAGAAAAATTGCTACTGTAATTAAATTCTTTTGCATTGGAATATTTTTTTGTCCACGACGGAAATTAAATTTTCTTAGTATCAAGATCGAGATGTTTGTTAATTATGTTACGATGACGGAGAAAGCAAATTAATGAAATTTATGTTCGTTTAAAAAAATCGTCTTTGCCGCCAAACGCTTGTAATAAAACTGAAATGATGAACAAAAAGCTTTTGATGATGACAAATCGACATCAAAAAGCCTGAAAATTAAAACAAATGAAAAACGATTTGATATTTATTGGAAAAGTTTTGTCAACATGGAGAAGTTTTTCATTTTTTCTGTTCGATATTCTATCATGGCAATTAACAGCAGAGACAGAAGTACAAGCAGCAACAGAAGAACATCAATGAGTATTTCGAGACAAGAGGAATATCGATTCGATTCATTGAGTTGTCTGAAGGCGATCGAAGCATGAAGATGGGATTTAGACAACGGCAAATTAAAGCTTTCTCCAAGAAGAAACATCATTTATTGCTTCGGCACATAAATCTTCTCGTTATCTCTTTGGATCAATCAAACTGAAAATCCAAATGCTCTTGAAACTTCTTAGAAAAAGCGAAGAAATAGCACAAACAACAACGCTAGCAGTGGCAACGTTAATGTTTAGAAACAGCGACGGTGGAAGGCTGTAAAAAGGCAAAGTGAGATTTATCAGAGAGTTAAAGAACTTTATTTACTTTTCTACTTCGCAGACTTAAATCCTCTTTCTTAACTTTTATGCTCCAAACAACATTGAATGNAACCCCTTAATATCATCTATTTATTTAATAATTAAAGAAAATATCTCAACATATAAAAGAGATTTTTTCTGACTATGAAATTTGTGTGTATTAAGATAAACGACTCGAGTGGGAGTCGTTTTTATGAAAATCTAAACTTAGAGTCCCGCAAATATTTTACGATTCAACATAAAAACCGGATTGAAATTACTCATTTGATGCTAAGTAAATACTTTGGAAGGGTTGGAGGGTTAAAAATACATAATAAGCATTTAATTTTCGAAACTTTGTTCAAACAAATTATTTTCCTAGTTTTAGGAAAATCTTTTAATTTAATTTTAAAAGGTCGTTTCTAGTACAACACCCAACACTGTCTAGATTACTTTCACTGATACCAGCTTGAACTCATTTAATTATGTATTTCTTTAATATATTCTATTTATAGCTACGTAGATAATTAGGATGATAATGAATCTTGCCAAGCGAAATCTTGTTTTCATGACTTCTGCAATCAAAATATGCAATTCGTTCGGAGAAATGTTCCGAAGATGATGACGAATTGATAAGAAATAAACATCCATTCATTCCTTTTCAATTTCTACATTGTATACAAGAAGATTCTTAAAAGAAAAACGAGTAAATAGATAAGAAGCATCTTCTGAACCAAAAACTTTTAAAAGCTGCAAAAGAAAACTTCATCCAAGTTCAATTTTTTCAATTGTCAAAAAACAACACCAGTTGGAAGTTTTGTTTTTTAAATTGCTTTGATATAAACTTTGAGTGCACATCATGTGTGGGCTGACGATAAATTTCAAAGTCATTGCTCTCAGTGAGTTTACTCGAACTGTTTAAAATTCTGTCGAAGTTTTGCGTAAAATTCATTTGTGGGGAGCATCGAATGAATCGGATGTTATTATTCCGAATGGCATTTTCCTGCAATTGATACGGAAACTTAAGTTTCAAGGGTTGGCTCATGCTTCAACTGGATAAGTTTTATTTACAAAATCTTTTCAAATCTTCTGTTTTCTCATCTCAATGTTTGCTTTCTTACCCTTTCCGAACAAATATTGTTGTATTTAAACACTTCTTGGTAAATATTTGTTTTTCGAGCGATTTTTCATGCAACGGAAAATTCTTTTATCAACATTTTTCCTTAGATCAACATGAAAGAGCAAGACAGAAAAATGTTCATGCAAATTTCGTTACAACATTTCACAACGTTTATGGTATAGTGGAAAAGACAAACTGCGATATGTGTCAACATGTGTGGAAGGAATTTCCAATAACTCGTAACAAAAATGTGAAAGAAAAGTTTTCTGCTGCTTATTTTTCTCATTTTTACGGTTTGTGGGAAATAAAGTGACTTTAAGAATTTTCGTATAATGAGACAGCTTTGAGAACATATTGGAAATAATTTCCTCGCAAAGTCAAATATCAAATGTTTGATCTTTTGTATTAATATTAAGTAAAAGATTCTGTAGACACTCGATTGGTTACATCGTCAAACAAACAAATATAAAGCCACTCAGTATAAGTTGGAGCAAATAATGTTTCTTTTATTCATGGATAAAGATGAGAAGATTTATGAAATGACAAATGACAATACATCATCGTTGCTTATTGTTTGTTGAGAGCTCTTTAGTTGGAAGCCTAGCTTTCAGCTATTGTTGCTTCACTTGAAAGAAAGGAAAATTCAAGTCTCATGCAAACACATGTGGTCGTGGAGTCATATCCGACCATCTCTTAAAACATTATCGACAATGCATGCATTACGAGAGATTGTCTTCTTATGTGTATCCGTTCAATAAAGAAGAATAATCAACACAAAAAGCTTTTAATAATTTAATTTCAACCTTGATACTTTCAACAAGCTTTTGTCTATGAATTAATGTCCATTAAATGTTGCAACAACAGCAACTTAGTACGATGCAAAGATCTTTCCACTCTTACACAGCATCTTCATGACTTTATTATTCTAAGAGAAAAATTGCTACTGTAATTAAATTCTTTTGCATTGGAATATTTTTTTGTCCACGACGGAAATTAAATTTTCTTAGTATCAAGATCGAGATGTTTGTTAATTATGTTACGATGACGGAGAAAGCAAATTAATGAAATTTATGTTCGTTTAAAAAAATCGTCTTTGCCGCCAAACGCTTGTAATAAAACTGAAATGATGAACAAAAAGCTTTTGATGATGACAAATCGACATCAAAAAGCCTGAAAATTAAAACAAATGAAAAACGATTTGATATTTATTGGAAAAGTTTTGTCAACATGGAGAAGTTTTTCATTTTTTCTGTTCGATATTCTATCATGGCAATTAACAGCAGAGACAGAAGTACAAGCAGCAACAGAAGAACATCAATGAGTATTTCGAGACAAGAGGAATATCGATTCGATTCATTGAGTTGTCTGAAGGCGATCGAAGCATGAAGATGGGATTTAGACAACGGCAAATTAAAGCTTTCTCCAAGAAGAAACATCATTTATTGCTTCGGCACATAAATCTTCTCGTTATCTCTTTGGATCAATCAAACTGAAAATCCAAATGCTCTTGAAACTTCTTAGAAAAAGCGAAGAAATAGCACAAACAACAACGCTAGCAGTGGCAACGTTAATGTTTAGAAACAGCGACGGTGGAAGGCTGTAAAAAGGCAAAGTGAGATTTATCAGAGAGTTAAAGAACTTTATTTACTTTTCTACTTCGCAGACTTAAATCCTCTTTCTTAACTTTTATGCTCCAAACAACATTGAATGTTTCAGATTCAGATTTCAGTTGTGAAAAAACGTTTGAGAAACAATCAAAGAAAAAAGTGAGAGAGATAGAAGGATGGAGAAGAAGTTCAAGAGACTTTTTCTTTTTCACCTGCTTCAATCAACTTTCTTCTGTTTGGAGAAATATTTATAACAATACCGTAATCACTGTAAGCTTCTTAAAGAGAAAAGTAGCTTTTTACCTTTTCCGTTTTACTAAAAAAAATAGAATGAAATCCTTCCTCTTATTTGCATAGCTTTTTCTTCTTCCTGGTATCGTTTTTAAACCTGTAAAATATGAAAAAGTATCAAAGCATAAGAAAAAGGATTTATTTTGTTTTGTGTTGAATTGATTTGTAAATTATTTTATCGACTTTTCTACCTAAATAAATACTCATTGTTGAGCTTTATTGTGATAAGTTATTCAACTCTTTGAATGTCTTAAACTTATTGTTTAATCAGTCAAAAATAGAGTTTGAATTGACAACTTTTAAGTCGATCTTTTATATAGTAGGGTAAAGTGACATATTGTGGTTACAATAAAAAAGAGGACATATTGTGGTAACACCTAATTTCGAATGCGATCTTCTTCTCTATTTTACATTTTTATGGCTCAAAACTTTGTACAGAAGTACTTTGAACTATGTACTTTACTTCTGTAAAAATTTTTGAGCCTTAAAAATGTAAAATAGCGAAAAAAATCGCATTCGAAATTAGGTGTTACCACAATATGTCCTCGTTTTTATTGTAACCACAATATGTCACTTTACCCTAATTTATCGAATTCGGCCAGTGTTCAATTGAGGCCACCCCTAATTTGGCCACCTGTTTTAAGCCCTTATAATTTATTTTCAACAAAAAAAAGGTATTTGTTGAAAGTTTTGAAGTCTCAACAAAAACTTTTGTTTTGTTGAAAATAAATTATAAGGAATGAAAAGTCACAAAAACAGGTGGCCAAATTAGGAGTGGCCTCAATTGAACACTGGCCGAATTCGGTAAATTACTATATTCATTTTGTTAAATTTCAGACTGTTCTTTATCTTAAACATAACTTGTGTAGATATGACTTATTTCTTTAAGGAAAACTGTTACAATTAGTCGTGAAGACAATCATCAAAATTGTTCATTTTATCTACAAATTTAAATGTAAGTCAACATTTGGTAAATTGTAATTCCTGCAAATTGAATAACTTTCATCATTAAAAAGTTGCCAACCAAATAAGAAAATTCTTAAAGTATTTTGTTGAAAGACGAAGAATATGCAGACAAGAATAGTTTTGAGTTTTCCAAGTTAGAAAACGCTTTGAAGATATCCAAGAAATCTTGCCTTAAGGAGATTCTTTTGAATGTTGACTTTGACTTCGCTTGCATGTATTAAATATTTGAAATAATTAGCAATATGCTAAATATTCTTTTGAAAGATATCATACATAACAAGCAGTAGGAATTATCTTGAATGCTTATATTTAAATAAAATAAAGACGCATCAATAGGATTCTCGGGATAATTTTCATGACATTATTCTGTCGTCAAATCACAAATCCTTTAACTTCAGATATGATTTGTGAAATACATAATTAGGATATTCCAAAATAGTTTGCTAAAATAGTTTCTTGATAATTTTGAATACATTTCATTTATTTATGTTTAAATCTTATCAAACAGGAAGCGCAAAAAGTTAACTCGTCTTTGATCTTCCAAATGTCAACGAAATCATCAACACACTTTCGAAATAGTTTCAATGAATAAAATCATTTGAATTAAACTGACTTTAAGTTTTTCTGTGAAAGCTTTCAAGCTTTTCATAAGTGTTATGGAAAAGTTCATCTCAATTATCAATTAATTAAATTTATTTAGTTTTCCATCACATTCAATTTAAGTATCGTAATGTGAATTTCCTGTTTCTAGTTGTTATCTAATTACCCAACTTCGATTATATTTGTGTAGGAAAAATCAATAAGTGATATCAAATACATAAATTGCAAAGAGACGCAAGCTACAAAATGGGTCAAACAGTTTTCATCTTATTTGAATTGAATCTCATAGAAGACAAACCGATGTTATGGTCAATTTATCATGAAACTTTATAGCATTGCACATTGTTTTCAGCTGCACCTAATAATATTTTCAGTTTCCGACAGTTTGTTACCACTAAAGGAAAAGTCTGTTAAAGTTTTGACCGATCATGACCTCCTCTGGATTTTAAGTAGATGTTTAAATCTCGTTGTCACTTATTTGGTGTGAAAAACATTGCTTGATATTTTATGCAAATCTCAGCGAAAGGAAAACTCGATTATGTCCACAAGTATTTGAAAATTTTCGAGATGATACAAAGCTCTATTGAAACTTCAATTTCCTAACAATATCAACCCGGAAAAAGTATAACTTCAAAGACACATCGATATTTGAAGGAAGAGAGAAAAAATTCCTTCGTACTGTAATAAAAGAAGACTTTGCATTGAAAATCCTCGAATTTATTCATCGCTTTAAAAGCGTATTTGTGAACATTGTGGAATTTCCATCATTTCAATCTTAGCATAAAGCTCATTATTCAACTTTCTCCTTCTTCATCTTCTTCTTTTGCTTTCTCTTAAGCATATCAATCATGCATTATTGAATGCGAAGAAGGAAAAGATTCGGAAACAAATCTTGCCCTCCCTTGCCCTACGTCCATCATTTTTTTTATGATCGATGGGGATTTTGTTCTGATTTTCGTACTTTTTTGAATAAAAGAAAATTTAAAATTGGATTTAAGAAAATTACATTTAGAAGAACGGATTTATTGCTTGCGTAAACTGCCCCAGACTTGCTTCTTTAAATTACTTTAATGCTAATGCGACTTCCTGCGTATGCTTTGTAATAGAATTTTTTTTCGTCTTGTTATATTTTTTTGTAAGATAAAATTCATTAAATAATGTTTATCATGTCAAGACGAGAAGAAACAGAAGTTCAGACATGGAATGCCAAGAATTTTTGTGATTCTTCTTCTTCCGTTTATTTTTTCTCTCAACGAAGTTTTCATCATCTTTGGAATCTAAGTGGAAATATTATTAACTGAAAATGTATTCGATTCATAGCAAAAACTTCATCAAAAAGCTTTTTCATGTTTCATTTCTCTCAGTATCAGATTTCAGTATTGAATTGTAAAAATATTTCAATATTATTAATTTCCCGAGGAAAGTGCAACTTTTGAAATCGATAAAAGCATTTTGCTATTCGCTTTCTGAATTGTTGCTTGTGATAAAAACATTTGGGGAGAGTATGAAAGGGAGAATGTTGGGTGAAAGGGCGATTTGACAAATGATTGGGTTTTAATAAAAGTCAAATTTTGTGAATTCATAGCACGAATGCAATTTTCAATTGCTTTTTGTCATCAGATGAAATCGAGCGTGTCAATTCTGCATTTCTGACTTATTGAAATTCATATTTGATCATTTTTCCTTTCTTTTCTTATTTTGCTTTTTGAAATGAAATTTCTTTTGATTTATTTTTGATTCTTTTAGTAAGTAAAATGACTTTCTTTCAAGGACATGCTTTCATTTTTTTATTGACATTAATCATAGCTTAAACATAACCACCCATAAAATGTGTTCTCGAAAGTGACGGGACTTTAATGTTGTCAATGATGTTTGAACAGCTAATGGACATGTCAATAAAGTATCAGATTTTTGATGTATTATGTTGTCACGAGAAAGAAAAGCTACATCTTAGATGAATTAAATCCCAAAGATGTTAAAGTTGAAATGTTGATGGTTTGTCTTCGATTACTGATTGAAACTTAAATTCAACACTGATGAAATATTCATGGTGACATGGAAGAATTTGAAACTGAAAATTGACAATTCCTGATATCTTTCATTTCATATTTATGAGAGAATTTATCGATATTTTGAGAAAACTTGAAAGTTAAGACGCAAATGAGAACAACAAAATAAATTAATTAGAATCAAATGCCTTTTATGTACAACATTAAGCATCATGTTTCAATAATACCAATACAAGATGAAAGAATTAGATTGATGAGTGTTTAATTCTGAAGAGATTTACAAAAGATTCATATGAACAATCATCCCCAGTTGTGTAGGATATGAAAGTCATTCAATTTTCCTTCGACTAATCTTGACTGGATTTTATCATGCAACGTTCTACTTACTGTTAGACAAATTGCTAAGACGAAAGAGAGATTGGTGAAACATGAAAGCTTATTGAGGTCAATAATGTAAGAAAATGGATTTTGATATCATTTAATGTGAAATGCTGGTGGCAAGCCTCCTAACCTAAAGTAAGTATCAACACCTAAATCCGATTTTATTCTATGAACTCGAGTGACATGAACTTATTCCACCTACTTCTTCAATTTCATTCAGAACTCGGCTTAAGTTCTATCTAGAGTAGAGTTTCTCTTATTATCTCGAATCATTCTTCTGTGAATGAAGAAGGCTTAAGACAAAACTGATAATAATAAATATAAAACAAAGCAAATGTGTAAATAAATTGCTTTTCCGTTTCAAAGACTTTCAAGATAATTCTAATTAAAGCGAAATTAACGTCGTGGAATGAAGAAGTTTATTTTGTGTGCTTAGCATTAAGTCTTGAAGCACTGGATTCGCATAGATAGAGCAGAAAATGTTTTGCGTGGAAGAAAAGATATGAAGCGAGACTTAAAAGGATTATTAAACTTCTGAGCAAATAAATATTCAAAGTTTTTTCTCTTACTTTTATGTGTCATAAGGGAGAGTTATTTATGTTGCTGTAAATTTCATGTTAACATAGTTTTGTTCTTCAATCAAAAGGTGATATCAAATATTTCCGAATCAACATTTAATCTATCATAAATTATAAGAAATATTCGAATGAAAGCCACATGAATCTGTGCATGAATGAATTTTCCTTTCCTTCTCACGAAAGTTGGTTTCAAGCTGTTTTGAAGGATAAAAGTTGCAGCAGGAACAAATTTATCTCATCTCGTGCTGGTACTGAGTAAATCGAAAAGTCCTTATAATTAATTATCAAACGCTACAGCAAAACAATTCATTTAAGCCACTCGAAAGCCAATTAAAAGAAGATTAAGAATGGCTTTTGTGTGTTGCTGGTTTGCTGCAAAAATTTATTGTTATTGATTCATTTTACCCGCAACGAACATGAGATCGTTCCAACATTATTTATTGTATATGAGGTGAGAATTCATGAGCAAAGAAAAACGACTTGAAGAGTCGAGATAATCTTTGTATGGAATTAAAAACTTTATGAGCAACAACAACATGCCTGTTTAAGAAGATTTCAGGTCAGAAGAAATTTAAAGAAATTGTATTGAGCTGATAGAATAAACAAAGAATAAATCTTACTGCTGATGTAGAGTATCTTGGTTTCAGTAAACAAACATTTTAAGATCTTCAAGTGACCAACATAACTTAAATTGATTAAGTTATATACATTAATCTTTTGTTTAAAGAGTCGTAAGAAAATTAATTTCATTCAAAGGGATTAACCTCAATTTTGAGGATTCACTTTCCATTTAATGAACTTCCGAAGCCGAAGCTTTACCTTGTACCATTTTTCAAATGGGGTTTTAAGGTGGGCAATTTATATTTAGCTCTAGACTCGGCTCGAGTCCGAACATAAAGCTTTGTTAGTATCTCTCTCAGAAGTGCTTGCAATTATTTATGCCATACAGATGGTCACCTACGAAACAACCACCAACAGTGAGTCAGAGATTTCAGACATTCAGCTTCTTCCTACTTACTTTTGCAAATTAAAAATTGTCTTCTGCAAACGCGACTTAGTTCTAATGGAAATCCATTTCGAGGCAAATTAAACACATGCGACTTCGAATTTTATTCTCATTTTCATTTTCATTTCCAAATCACAACACAAAGCAAAATAAAATCAAAAAGTAAATCAACAGCAACAACAGCAACAGAACAACCATCAACGTTAATTGGTTTTTGTGTTGATTTTCACCCGCTCAAAATGCCACAAAAATATTTTTGTGAGTGAGAAAAACTCTCGAATGAACAATGAGTCGGAGAGATTAAATGTACGAGGGTTTCTGGGTGTTTCAGAAATTCTGCATATCAATTGATGGCAATAAAAAATCTGTTTGAGAATTTATTGAATTTAGAGAAACTTCCTGGAGATTTGCTGAATCCACAAACAATGGAAAACCTTCGCTGATCGAAAACGATTCTTCTTGAAGTTTCTCTACATTTGCTTTTACACATTTCACATTCACGAAGCCCTTTCTAGCTAACCAACAATAATATAATCCAACTCAGCCATAAAAAAACATTCACAAATCAATAATCGTATTTTCGCACCAGCCAACATCTGCTAGTAACACAATCGGAATCTCGTCACTTTTTATTCTGCTTCGCCTTGAAATTTCTCAATATGTCACCAAACATTAAAACACATTTTCAACAGCTAATAAAAAGTATCAAAATTTCTGATGACACTTTTACATGTCAAATTTTTTCAAAACTAATTGAATCATCTTTCCAGACACGTCCTGGAATTTTTATAGTGATAAAATATAAACTTTTGATTGTAAATAGCATAATTTGTTTTGATCATTTTGCTTATATATTTACAAGTATTTAGATAGTTTTAACATGTTTATTCAATAAACCATACATTTGCTGCAAATTACTGATGTTGTGATAAATTTCAATTTTCACTACGAAAGGATTTTCTGTTTTTTGAGTTAACATCTAGAGAATTGAAAGTGTCACTAACAAAAATGTTTGGTTTACAGACAAAACAATTGCCTCTTGTGATAGCTTGTGTGAAGCAGCAGAATGTACATCATATCATGTGTGGAGTTTTGGGAGAACTAGAAAACAACATAAATTTGATGAAAATTCTGATGATGAGAGTGAGAATAAATGTGAATTTGATTTGTTTTTGACTATTTTGCTTCAGATCGGAAGTAAAAATTCAATTTACATACCAATAATTATTTTTGTCTAAAAGTGGTCAAGTGTACTGAAAATTTCAATTAAGTTGGTTGAGTAGAATTGAAGTTATAAAAGAGCATCGTTTTCTTTGTTCATTAAATTTAATTCTTTGCAGTTTGTTCTGCCCCTTGTCGCATTAATTAAGCTAAAGCTAGACATAAATCTCTTCACAATGCATCACAATATGATATCTGACGTTGGCAGGGTAGTAAAGTTAAACGATTTATGCTTCTTTTTTTGTCTTTTTGTCTTTAAATCTCAACAAAATTAAATGAAAAAGTATAAAATTCTCGGTTATTTATCCACCATCGTTGTTCCGGTGTAAAGTTTCAATTCAACCACGTCATTCATCATATGAGAGATAATTCAGCAAACAATATGAGCAATTAAACAGTGGAACTTTAATACATTTAAAACAGGCTCGTGTGTGGTGTTGAAGTGTGATAAAATTTTTTGTTTGAAGATTGTTCTTTAAATTGCTTTTAATTAACGTGAAAACTTTTTTCCTGTTGTCATCACAAAATGGAATTAAAAAAGTGATTTTGAAGTTAACTTTACGATTTGCGTCAGAAATTTCCTCAATTAAAGACTGTTTAAATGAAATAAAAAACAAAGGTCAACAGTTCAATCAAGAATGCTGAAACCATCCAGCATGAAAGAACTATTAGAGAAATGTTTAAATAAATATTTGCTAGCCCTTGCATGAAGATAAAAGCGTTAAAAATTCTCGAAAAAGAATGCGAAGAGAGTCAAAAATGTGACACAATATAAATTTTAAATGAATTTTTCGTCCCAATATTGGAATTTTCCATTTCACATTCTCACACGTCCTTGTTGTTCAACTAATATATTTTTGCTGCTTTAGATGGCATGTGAAAAGCGAAAGATGTCGAGAAAATTTTACAAATTTTACTACAAAATTATTTTCTGCTGATGTTTCTCTTTTTTTTTGCGTGGGAGATAGAAATAAATATCGGTTTGCGAAACCAAATAAATATTTGTCTGATGCGGTTCTTAAAATGAGGGTCATTAGGTTGACCAAAGTTTTGTTATATTTTTCAACTTAAAGAAAATATTTGTACATATTTATTAGAAAATTTGTTTAATTTGATTAAATAGTTAAAAGTTTCTAACATCTGGTCATGCTAGAGAAAATCATAAAAGCACATTTGTATAAAATAAGCATTCATGTATGTAAATTTCATTTGAAAAGTTTTTTAAAACTCTCATGTTGATAAATTTTTGTTCTACGAAAAGTTTTGTTGGCTATTGCTACATGCTTTAACATTATACGATGAGAAAGAATGAGAGGAGAAAAAATGCTAAAGTCATGAACAGAAGCAATTAATATCATTAGTTCTCTAATTTTCCAATCGATTGATTTCGTTTGTTTTTGCTCATTCATTGCAAAAACTTCACCCAAAGCAAAGCTATAAGCAAGGGTTCCACAATGCTGTGCAACATTTGACAGAAATCATTAGTCTTCCTGTTTTACGCTCTTGAGTCTCTTCCCCCCCCCCTTTTTACGTCTCGTTTTAGTCCAGGACATTTTTAATTGATTTTATTTTCTATTTTCGGACAACAAGAAGGAAATAAATAAAAAAACAGACGAAAATTAAATCCAACGTTTTCCATCATGACACGACGACGACGACGACAATCACATTCCATTAATTTTATTTGCTCATAACAAATATCGAAAATTATTTCATCATAAGTAGAAACATAGCTGCTAGAAAAAAAAATCCAATTTGAGGTGAAGCATGTGATAAAATGTCACAAATTGAATTTTGCTTGATTTTCCTTGTTCACCGTTGCGTGATTTTTCGTCGTCAATAAATGAAATTAGTTTGATTCACGCAGAAAAGAGAAAAGAAATGTCTTATCAAACAAGTCATAAATTGAGTTATTGCCGGTGGTGAAGGAGACAAGCACTCAATCAGAAAGAGAGCTTTTTTGATGAAACGTGATGACATTTGCTATATCTGAACGCCTTTTATTTTATTTCTTGCTTTTGTAATTTTCTAAAATCATTTCCGTGTTGATTTCAAATTAAGTTTTCCTTTTTATTTCTATTTATAAGATATCATAATAGAAAAGGATAAAATGAAATTGGAGGAGTCAGTTATTTGTTTTACCAATTGAAAATAATTGTCAAAGCTCGAATTCAATTTTGTTGCCATTGGGAAATAATTCAATTAAAACTTTATCATTTCATTAAATTTCCTATTTATTGCTTCTCTCATTAGTCTTTGTGTATTATCCAGAGAGTTTTAATTTGTTGCCAATGATTTTCCATGAAGTATTTATTGAGTCGCAAGGATTAACATTACAATCTGTTGTTTCAAAAACTTTTACAAATATTTCGGGTATGGCCAGTGATGGAAAAGTGCTACAGATGTTGTTTAAAGTTCTTTAATTAAATATCTGATTTTCAATTTCTAGAAATTATTATTGAACTTCAAAAATTCTTTCATTTAACGAGTATTAACATTGAATGTTTAAATGTCGAATATAAAGAATTGTTTCAAAGGATTTTCTCTGAGAAAAGCGGCAGGAAACTTTACAGGAAACTTCTCAGAAGTGATATTCCCTTATAACATACTCTCAAGCTTCATTCGCTTGACGACAAGAGTCATTATCTCGATGAAAACAATCCAAAAGTTCTGAAAAGAGTTAAAAATATCATTCAATGAAGAGAAGTTGAAAGAAAAAGTGGTGAAAACTGAAAAGCACACTCTCGAAACAAATTTCCTCCTTCTACACTTCGAGTGAAATATGTAGTAGTATTAAATAATTTATTGTCTTTTATGTTCTTTTTTCCATCGTCAACTTAGCATTATTCAAATAATTTTCATTTACTATTTTCTCGAATATCGTTTTCATGTTTTATGTCGTTCTATAACAATGAATGGAGTTTAAAATTAAGTTTGTTTCATCAACATTTTCATTCTTAAAGTAAATTATTTACAACAAAACTTTCTCATCATAAACTTAAATTTTGAAACAAAAAATAATGAAAAAAAATTAAACTTTTCTCATCTCAAATAAATTTTCTTGTGTGTCACCTCGTGTGGTGTGATAAGTTTTTACATTTAGTAGATTAATGATTTGCTGCAACGCTTTCGTGAAATATTTAGATACATAAAAAAGAACAGCAGAGCTGCTGATTTCTTTTATTAATTTGTTCATGTTATGCTATATTTTATAATATGTTATAACACAAATATTCCTTTTTCTTTCTTTAAATACTCAAATATTTCTCTTATTTTGTGACATTCCCAAAGTTTAACATTCATAAAGGAAAATAATCAATTTATTGACGTAAAATAATTCCAATGAAATATAACGAAATGTGTAGGTTGGGAGAACCATAAAGACTCACTAGGTTGGCAATTATATATGAAAAGTAGAAATTAAAAATCAATTTTCATCAGATTCAATTGTTAGTTTAATAACAACCACGAGTTTCACACAGATTGTGTTATACTCCTTTCCTCTGATAACTTAATTAATCATCTCGCTTTGCGCTTTTATGTACACTCGTCATTATTATTCCTGATACATTAATTCAATATTTATAATCGAATTGTATTGTTAGATAATGTCACCCACCACTTTATTTCCAGTCTTCATTGACTGCTCCCTTCCTATAATTTCTTTCCTTTTTATGAGTAAATATATGTATTCGAGCGAGAATATAATTAAGTTTTATGAACTCTCAGAATGGTTCAATAATAACAATACATTCGACTAGTTAAACTTGAATTGCGTTATATGATGAAAAAAGAAGAAGGGAAAACTTTTTCTCGCTTATTCTCGTTCTTCGATTTTGCCGTTTATTTTATGATAATTACAAGATATTGTCAATATGTAACACCCTCATAAAGATAAGAATCTCTTTTTGTGCCTCCTATTTTTATTACTTCCATTATGTGTTTGCTTCTCGAATAAGAAGCTCTTGCATTGACAATGAAATCAAATGGAAAATCTGTTGAAAATCGCTTCTTTTTTTTGGTTAAACTTTCAATATTTTATAGCGAAGGTTTGAGATTTTATCTTGATACTAATTACAACTTGTAACTGGAGGGGAATAAAACATAAAATAATTACATAAAGATAATCATTTAATCAAAACGTAATTAGATACTTTTTTATATGATTACAACATTTCTACACAAACTTTAGTTCACTTTACAATAGATTTGTTCTTTTTTTTAATGTGTTCGGAAGACATTTCATTTGAAACTTTTGCAGCTTATAGATAAATTTTAACACCACACAAAACGAAGAAAGTTTTCACCTGTTTTTTTTGTTCTCATTTCTTTTACTTAAAACTTACATTTTCATTCGAAATCTTCTTCATCAAATACTACTTTTATTCCACACAAGTGCACTTTTTAATCCATTAGATATTTACTTCAGTTTTTAAATTCTTTTATCTTTTTCTCAGTTTATTTGAAGTGCACAAGAAGTTTTACTCTGTAAGGATTCGTAAAATGAAGATGAAAACAAAGAAGAATTTGAAAACATTTCCATTTGATTTAACGCTGTTGTTGCTGTGGTGAACAACCCATGGCGGTCGTGATGGTATGATGCTTGTTTGTTGTTGGTTTCGGTTCTTGTCACCATTCTGTTTAACCGGAGCTTGTGTCAAAACTGATGTGCACCGATGACATGCGATAAGAAATTAAATGAATCAGATGCAGCAGTGAAGAGAAACCAAGAGAAATAAGAAGAATGTAATTAATTAAATTTCTTATCTAAAATTATGACTTAAATAAACGAAAAGCAAGAAGATAGTTTGCTTGGTAATTTGAAATTTCCTTCCAAAAAAATAAAGAAGAAGATAAGAAAGGGAAAATCATCATAATTCATTTCAACTTTCTGCAAACTAATTTTCTTTCCACTCTCTTCAAGCATAATGATAAGAAAAAAAAAAGTTAAACTTTGCTTTTAAGCAAATAATGAAGAATTTCTATTTTCACTTTACCTTCGCCTTGTGCATTTGCATCATTCTCCCTTTGTATTTGATTTGGTCCGAGTGGTTCTTTAGCCTTACTCTCATGATGAGTCTTCTGATGATGCTGCTTATTCTTTCGAGGTTTGGGAGTTGTGTAGACGTATGGCGTGGGTGTTGTTGTTGGCTTCGGTGGCAAGCGAAGTTCTATTTTTTATTTCAATATTTTTTTTGTTTTTTTAAAAATGAAAATGAGAATAGAGAAACATGTTTGCTTTTAGAATTAAATGAGATAAAAATGTTCAACGTTGCAAATTATTCTGCTGTTTCTGCGAGTTCAGTTGAGGAAGTATGAAATTACAAAACTACATTCAGATTCTGTTTGTACTTATATGACTTCACCCAAACAAATATTAAAGTTTTGTTGACGATGTCAAGAAAAGATTACATTCAATGCAATGAAACTTTCTAACCGCATTCGCATAACAAGAATAATTTTCATCGCTTACCTTGCAGTCGAATCCGACCATCTGACTTTCCCAAAGCATTCTCACTCCAACAAATGTAAGATGCAAAGTCATTCTTGTGCAGATTCTTCACCGTCAAATTCATTTGCCATGTAAACGAATTAATCATCGACTCCGAAACAAGATACTTCTCGCCATGATATAATTTTGTTTCTGAGTTTATGGTAAACAATTCGTGACAAATGGATCGTGTTTGGTGGAATAAATTTTTGTTAAATTGAATAAGATGCCAACAGCGAAGATTGAAAGAGAAGAAAAATAAAAGTCCAAGTCATTTCAGAAAATTGAAAAAAAATAAAAGAAATTGAAAATAAAATAAAAAGTAAAGAAAAATAAACAGAAAAACGGTTTCGATCATCAACGACGGGGAAATGGGATGATTTGAAAAACAATACCTTCATTGCGATACCAAGTGTTAAGCGGTTTCGGATAAGCTTCTACAATGCATTGTAATAGAACATGACTTTCAACTGGCGCTCCAACCAATTGATTTACGGCTTTCACTGTTGGAGGAACTGAAAATGAAGAAGAAAAAAAAGGAAAAACAATTTTGAAAATTAATTAATCATCCACTCAACAAACAACAGCATATTATTTGTTTGATTTCTTAAGCTTCATTGATTAGAGGATTAAGGAATTCATCAATTTGATTTTTTTCTTCTTTTTTTGCAAGCTTTCTTTCATTGTCTCTGACATCATGTTTTGTTGAAGGAAATGAATAAGGTTGATTTGTTTTTAAATCTACACTGCTTACTGATTAAAGTGATTTTCTTTTTAATCTTAACACTAATTGGCCACTTACAGTTCACTTGAATATCGTAGCGCTTGGAAACTGAAGGTGGGATGCCATTTGATGCTATGCATAAATATCCGCCCATGTCACTACGTTGAACACCGCTCAGTGAAAGTTTCTCTCCCTCAATTACTTTCATCACTAATTAGTTAATTCATTTAAGTGGAAGAGATTATAAAACAAAATCAAAATCTTCAGTGAACTGACTTAATGTTGTTATAATTAAATTCATTACTTTGCCTGTCTCGGCCCTCATTTCGAATAACAATGTCTCTTCCATCTTCTCGTCTCCATTGCACACTGGAAACGGATAAATGAAAAGAATCATTAATTTTCATGTGAATCTTAAGTGGTTGAAGCATCTTGTAATTTGCAGAGTTGGGATTTGTCAAATTAATTGTTAATAAATGTTTTGTTATTTCTTTTATTCTTTTAAAGAAGGAAAAGTTTTAATAAAATGACAATTTTGAACCCTGACATCTCTTTGACAAAAAAATTATGGATCTAACCTCGGCTCAGGAACACCAGTTGCCTGACACATTAATTGAACATTACCGCCCTCATTTGTTACACTCTCGTCTGCTGATAATTCGGGTGCGTTGAGTATATCTGGTGGCACAACGACATCTAAATGTCCCGACTGTTGAATGAGAAAAGACGAACATAAATCATTTCGTTAAGACATTCTTTGTCGTATACACAATAAATAACTTTTTTTTATAGTTCAAACGATATGCTTGAGAATAAGTATTCTTTCTTAAACAATTCCATTCTTTTATGCTTCCACCATTGAGTTTTATACCAAAAACTTGTTCAGCAAATTCTTTCGCTATTCAGTTAAATTCTGGGAAAGGAAAAAGTGGAGCTTCGTTCACATTTTTATTTCCTTTCGTTCTTCTCAGTGGCTTTAATTCTTGATTTATGAAAACTTAATAATGCTCTAGAGAAATGTTCAATGGTTATAAATTCCTTTTCAACGGTCAATATGCACGGCTGCAGGGAGGGTGCGGTTCATATATCATAACGACATGAAGTTAGGAGGAAAGATTAATAATCATAGTGCAAATACAATCACATAAAATTATTGACTGAATTTCAATTGAAAATTTGAAAAATATTTCAATGAACTAATCATGAATTCATGAGTTCAATTAAGTGGAAACCTGCAAAGCTGTTTAAATTCTAACAAGGTTAATAAATTAAGTTTTGTCAATAAGCATAATTACACAATATTCGAATATTCGACACGAACAGATTACAAATACTTTTGAGAAGGATTTGTATCAATCCAAATATAATATAATTAATTTACCTGTGATATCATAGGATCTGTGTTCACTTGACACATGTAGCTTCCGCTGTCATTCAGCTGTACATGTGAAATATGTAATTTCCATGTATTATGTCCATTGTGCGTAACAGACAGTCGAGGATTTAATGCAACCATGTGAGTATGAATGGCTAGAATTGCCTTTGAATCGGACTTGATCCATGCTACCTAAATAGACAACGAGATAACACCGACAGTTAGAGGAAGATTCACAATCGCTTTCGGATATTAAAAAGACATTCAAGCTTGGACATTTAATTTTACATTCGAACAGTTTTTGAAACAATTCATTTTGAAAGATCGAAATCAGCTTTTTCCGTTTTTCTACTCAATTTAATGCCCCAATCATATTTGAATATTGCATGCTATAGAAATCTAAATCTGTAAATCTTCATTAATTTTTAATTAGCTTAACATGTATGCAAATGAGCTTTGCATATAAATTTTTCATTTAATAAAAAATATTTCAAATGTTTATCCCTTTTTAGAGATTTAAATTTCTTTATAATCGAGTTATGAAAAAAGGAAACATTTTAATGATAATCCGTTGGAAAATTCACAGTGAGATGTTCATTTATAATCTCTTAATTAGAAGTCACAAAGAGGAAGACACAAAGATAATGTTGAAAATACGTGATCCAAGAAATCACTCAACAAGATGTTTGTCATGCTATTACCAGAAAAAAAGAAAAACAACAACAACACTCACCCTGTGTTGACCTAAGTTATTAACTACACATGTGAACGACACATCACGACCTGATGTCACTGTAAGATTATCCAAAGGCTGTAGGAATTCGGGCTCTTGCTCATTGGTTTGCCCTAGACCTTGAAAGAAAAATAAAAGTTTTTGTCGTTTTCATTTCACTTCATTAGTTTAGTAACTTCATTACCTTTCACGAGTGTTATCACTAGTAGGATATTAAACAAGAATTTTATGATAATGTTTTGAATATGACCCAGGAGTTCCATCTTATATTTAGTTAGTTGCCGTACGTTATCTGTAGATTATCAAAATCATGTTAAATAATGGAGTTTGAATATTTATTAAAGAGATAAAAGTTTTAATCCTAAGTTTAAACCGCAACAAAGAGTGTTCAGCTTGAAAAAGCACTTCATGGTCTCATAAATTATTTTCAAGACGAACTTAATTTAACGTTTTCCTCAAGTAACATATTTTCACAGTCAGTAATAACGTCAAAGTTGAACGTTTTTATGAAGTCATAAACATAAAGTTTGTTGGTGAGAAATCTGTTTGAGAGCAAAAAGCTTTTAGCATTCGTGCTGAAGAAAGATTTTTAAACATGAAAATTAACACTCTTTATTAATTCCTTTAAAGGCTTTTTCATCTTTCCAAACCGCAAGGCAACATATTTTTTTAGCACTCAGTCCATTCACAGAAGACTTCTAACAATAAACCTCGCCTCATAAACTTCATAATAATTCCCGACTCAACGTTTTGCTTTTGAGCCTTTTTTTATCATAATTTTTTTCCTTTTTTCCCTTTCATTGTTTAATGTGGAGAACAACTTGTTGAGAACATCAAATAATTTTTTTTCCTTTGCAATGCCGTTTATTATGACTTTAAACACGAAACGGGCGGAATTTTTCTTCGACACTGTTCGTTTTTTCAGCCAATTGAACAAGTCTTCTGTTACTTTACTTCCCTTGTTTTTCATTCTACTTAAGTATGAAAATAATTTAAATAAATTCATTCGTTTTCAAATTTATGACTGTCAAAGATTTTGATTGTTAATTTTGTAAATTATTTATTATGCGGCAGCAGTTTTTCATTCTGCTGTTCATAGCTACTTATTTCAGAGAGAAATTTAAGCTTCACAAATAGGAGTTAATTAAAACCAATTTTCCAAGGCAATTAATTATTTATTTATGGAGTAAAACGAAGAACTAATGATTGTGGTTTCATATAAATGAAGAGAAATATTTAATAAGCGTGGAATATTTTAATCGACACTTGGTGCAGACTCGTTATCAATAAACGATAGATTGTGCGAGAGGTGGAAAACAATCTATGAAAATGAACTTCCATTGATTAATTTCCATTTTTATTAGTTGCCCTTTTCTCTCTATTCTATCTCTTTCTCTCTCACGGTCATAACATGCACAGACTACCAGTTGTTAAAATTGCATTGAACAATAAACCTTGTTCAACATCTGGTGCAGAAACTTTACGGCTGTCTTTTCATCATATAATAGAAAGTTTTATGAAATCGTTGAATAGGAATAGAGGAAGTGAAAAGAAGAGTAGTACAACACATCTTTCAACCCTTTTCATGATAGATCAGCATCGACAAAGGAGCCATCAAGACCAAAACAATGATTAAGTTCTTTTATACTTTCTCTGCTTAAGGCAAAGAGAAATCGAAAACTCGTTAAACTTCATTCGTTGGGAAATCCCAACATAAGAAAGCGTTTTCACATTTCGCACCTTTTTTCACAGTCAGTGACTTTCACTGTTGAACGATGAAGGCATTATTGAGTCCATAGGAATCGGAAAAGTATATTTTGTAGTTCATATTCGATCGGACTGTAATCCCGGTTGAATTATTAAATGTTTCGTGTGGCGTTTCCACAGCATAATCCCTTATCTTGACTCTTGTTTGGCTTTTTCCATTTATCCAATTTCTTTTGATGATATTTTTGGTGAATGAGAACTGATGGTGTTGTGTCTTCTCACAATTTCTTATCCATTTATTATCGTATTGACTTCTCTTTTATTACGATCCACAATCCTTCTTTTTTTCTTTTCTTTTTTTATTTCTGTTGCGTTAAATTATCTTTCACTTTTCTCCTTTTCTTTCCGTATCACAATTTTACTTTACTTATTTTGTATCGTGCACTGTAACAATTTTTATTGTTGCTTGAAATTGAAATGACACAACGAATCCTTCGTCTCATGTATTATTCATTCGAATCACATTAAAACGCTTTCTTATCATTTCACAATTGTTTACTCATCCAATATAAACTTGCTCCCATCCATGACACTCATTAAACTCTTAATCTGTTTTTATTTGTTTTTAATCCGAAGAGGGTTTTCGATTTCCAGCGACAAATAAAATACGGGTTGATATGACGGTTGTTTGAAGAACACTGAAGATGTTTAAACGATGCATGCTTTCGTTGTTCATCGTTAACAGTTTTTGAACCGCATTCAAAGCGCAGACGCTTAAAGAATTTCGAATGAACCACCGAACGAAACCAAGTTATTCGTTCATCTCAATGTAGACGCGTAGATAAAACGAAGAAAGGTTTATAATAGAAATCAAAGAATCCTTTCTAAGAAGAAGAATTTTCTTTTGATTTCATCCAACATTTACTCTTTAGCATCAACATAATTTCAGTTGCACCATAAGGTGTTTGATTTCCTTGTATCTTTTTTATTTTATTTTATCCCTTGACAAAGCAGAAAAACTACAAAATTATTTCGTTTTTCATTGTCACCCTTCATTGAATGCTGTTTTGAAAAATTACTTCACAGTAGGCAAAACATGATACGCTCTTCACAAGATATCGAAATTGAAGGTAATTTGACAAAATAAATCACAAGAAATCAATTTCCTTTTCACTGACAAATAACAATATCAGGAAACAAAATCGTATGGAAAATGAAGTGCAATTTGAAACTTCATTGTTGTTATCATATGAATAGATATTTAATTTGAACTTCTCTACGATTTGTTTTTATGAATCTACTTATCACAAGATTATGTAATTAAAACTTTGAGTTTTTTTTTCCTTTATCTGAATCATTAAAATGTTCACAATTAACCATAGTTTGGCAATAAAACCTCGCAAAAAGCAAACAAGAAAAGAGAAACTTCAAAGTTACCCAAAGAATCTGCTTGCGGCGAAATATTTTCAAAGAATGCTTTTCTCATTCAAAACTATGCTCGCCTATAATGTTTTCATGCTATTTAATATAAAATATGTTTAAGTATTCTTTTGGAAAGAAAGTTTTTAATTCTTAGTTCTCTATATCACTCCCACTCCCCCCATATTTATATCTCTTTTTCTTCTTTCCTTTTAAAACAACATTTATGTCTTTATGAAATAATGAAGCGAGTTCTAAACATATTTGAGTACGCTTTGGCATCGTATAAATTCTCTTAGAGTTTAAAATTTAAAATATTTCATACGGCTGCTCTTTGTTCAAGTGTCCCAAAAACTTGCTTGCTTTGATACTGTCTTTGATATGTGTGCTTCATGTAGATAAGTTTTATTCAAAATGTGGATTAAAGGTTTAATCCATTATCACAGCGAATCATATAAATTTAAAATTCTGCGCTTCTTGTAAAGAAAAAGAATATTTAAAGTAACATGTTTGTTCGACACACATTTAATTCAAATATGAATATGAAAATCTCTGTTGAGCATGAACATTTCATTTCATTTCGTACTCGTCATTAAAACAAATTGGAATTATATAAGGCACATAGTTGAATTAGCAGCTAATCTTTTTATCATTCGTAGCCATGCAAAATTTTGAACAATGACATAAAAAATTTAACTTTTTTTTGTTCACACCCTTCTGTCGCTTTTGTAGTCTATTTGTAAATATTTAATTACTTGACAGCTTTAAGTAGATTTTTTAAAACTTTCAATCAACAGGTGAAAGTTGAAACTCCTTAAACATCCGATAGTAAAAAAATTGAGGTGAACAACAAAACTTAATACGCAGATAGTAAATACTTAATTGCACCCATTCAAAATCTATGATAAATTTCACGAGTTCTCTCATTTTTCTTCACTTTTTATCAGACTGTAATAGAAAAAATTAAAAATTTCCAAGCAACTTCCAATCAAACTCAAATTCAAAATTTCTATTCATTTATCTCTAAAACATTTACAAATAGTAAAGTTTAATTTTTGTTGGCATGTCTGTGTTTTCCACGCATATGGAAAGGAAGTGGAAGCACACCAGGACATGGTACTTGACCAGGAATCTCGCACATGCAACTTCTTGCACAACCAACTCCAAAGTTCGCCGGATTATCTTTTTTCTCTGCTGCTATTGCTTCCGCCTCAAGAGTGTCAAGTGATTTCCCAACAACTTTTATTAAGTGACTAAGTATTTCATCATTTGTTCTGCTGTCAATGTCTATGAGAATTTGTTTTCCATCATCTGAAATTTTTTGATGAAAGTTAATTTGAAATATAAGAAAATTATCAAATTTAAAGTACCGTAATAACATTTAATAAAAGGAGAAGGTGTTATGTTTCTAAACGTGACTACTTGAACTGCTTTATTCTTGTATTGAAGTTGTGGTAAATTCCAGAAAACAAATGATCTTGCGCCTTTATGGTGATTGCCATATGTGTTATAATTTATGCTGAAGATTTTGATTTTATCTTTCAACACAAGTTTTCCAGATTCGAGATATCTTAATGTTCTCCGAATTGGAGCTTTTCCTACCATGAAAGGCATTTTGTATCTTTTTTATTTAGGTTTTTTGATTTTCTCGAGTACTTGTTCGGCAAGTTTATTTATGTCAATTCGGTCTCCTCGGCTTTTATTTCTCTAGAGAAGGGTGTACAAGTATTTATAAATTTTCTAAACGACAAACTTTATCCCCCTTTTTTCCCCTCTTTTTAATTGATTTGTATCTTCAAACGCTTAAACACAATTTAAAATTAGAATAATTTAAAGACATTGTCATCAATAGTTTCTATTAAATAACGATGAAGAATGTTATCGAATATCTTCCTGATGAGTTACTATTAGAGATATTTAATTATATTCCCGGCAAAACGCTGAAAAATTTGTGTCTTGTTTGTAAGAGGTAAAAAAAAATTTGAAGTCAAAGGCTTATAAAATTTATTCATTCTTGTCAATTGTGTCATCACAATATATAGATGGAAAGACATTATCACAACTTCAGCATCGACTATGAAAACTTTACCATTTGATCTAACAAGATATGTGATTAATCCAGGAAACGTAACAAATGAACATTATACTGTAATGATTGATCATCTTGATGAGAGATGGGATTTAGATGTCCTAAATGTGCTTGGTGAAACTTGTCAGTTCCTTCATGTCAGCTATTCTATATTCAGAAATCCAATGATATTGCAAAATATATTTAACAACTTTAGATTTTTACAAAAATTAGTCCTTGTCCGGGTGAAGGTCAATTTCAATATCACGCAAGAAAATAATTTCAATATAACACTCAAAGAGCTCGAACTTATTCAAACTGATCATGTTGTTCTTGACTCATTAACCAACATACAAACTCATACAATGTCAGTTATTGACGGTGCTAATGTAACAAACTCTCACTCTCTAGTCAATTTTATGTCACAACAAGAAATTCTCGAAGACTTGACAATTGAAAATCTTTCAGATGGTTTAAGTGCACTATTTGAAGTTGATTCATCAGATCGATTCAAATTCAAGCTTAAGAGGCTATCAACACTTATCTCCATGATCCGAAATCATCAAAATGCTGAAGACAACTTTATATTATTTCTAAAACATCAGCAAGAGAGTTTGAATGAGTTGAAGGTTGAGGGATCGCTAACTTATTTAGTTTACAAGTTTATCATAGGCAATCTCAATAATCTCACAGATCTGGAAGTTAATGTTAATGAAATACCACATGAAGTTTGCTTTTACGAACTTTTAAAACCAAATAGAAGATTAAAAATCTTAAGAATCACAAGTACAATTACAAGGACAAACTTGGATGGGTTCAAAGGACTTTTAATTCACTATCCGCATATTCAAGAAATCTCATTGTGTGATACTGACTCTTTCGTTATTAACGACGTGTTTCAATTAATGTCGCTGAAATTAAGAAATCTACATAAATTATCAATATTAAATCTTACCAATATGTTCAATCCCCATGTTACCTTGCACTCTTTAAAACACTTTTCGCTGAGAATCTTGAACAATGTCAATCAATGGAAAGCTTTCATCGAGAGAAATGATTCACTTGTGTCATTGAACATGGGTTGGATAAAGCGAGACCAATTTACGGAAACAACAATAAAAGAAATTGTAAGCTTACCAAATTTACGTCATTTGAAGTTTGGCGGTCGTTTCATAGCAGCAAAACGCATCTTTGATGTTATAAAGCAAAACTATATGAATCTTCGTATTCTCGAGTTTACAGTTGCAAATTATGATGAGATAAAAAGCCTGAAGATCGTTTTTCCATTAAAAAAGGAATTGTGGATTCCCCGGTGTGTCTACTTCGACGAGGGCTCAGACCGAGAGCCGCTTAACGACTAATGAATGATAAAAAAGTGACGCATTGGAAATTTTTGTATCTTCATAAAAGCGAATAAAGACCTTAAAAAGTTAAACAAGTTTGGTAACATTAATTTGCTTGTGTTGTTTTTCCAGAGAGCGACGTAAACAATTATTATAAAATTGATAAGTCAGACAAGTGAGAAACCAGGAAAGTTTCTTCGTTAGTCATTCGTAACTCCCAACTCTTCTCCTTTTTTTCTTCAGCTCTCTTTTGAACTCATTTGGTATATTAAGAAGATAATTCTAGAGTTGCTCGACAGTCGTAGATGAAGACCAAACTTTAACGCCTCGCCAGTTATTGAGTTAAAAATATTTTAAAATTAAAGTTGTAGAAATGATTTCTTTAAGAATTTTAATCACTTTTGCTATCATTGGAGTATCCTTCGCACAACGTGGAAGTTACGCAGGGCAAAGCAGACCAATTATGGGCTCGAGATATCAGAATATGATGGGAACAAGTAATTTTGCAGCACCTGCCACAGGTATTGCAGCACCTGACACAGGTGTGAGATTTATGCAGAACCCGGTTTATTCCATGCAACCTGCTGTGTACAACGGAGGTTTCGGTGGAGGTTTTGGACCTGGATTTGGTGGTTTTGGAGGTTTTCCTAATCAAGGATTCAATCAACAATTTCCTTTTGGTGGATTCAATGGTCGGTGAATATTTCATGAAGTATGCTTTGTTGTAGAAGCATTCTTGGAATAATGATTGTAAATTAAAAAATAATCAATAAAATATGAAATAAAAATTGAGACTAAATTTCTCCTTATAGTCTAAAAACCGAAATTCGTTTCACGTCAATAACAAATTAACTTAAGGCGTATCAATTATATACCAAATATGTAATTAAGATGATAATAATAAAGTGATTATTTAATTCAAAGAATTGAAAAAAAGAAATTGTGTAGTAAATATTTTAATGATAATTTCGTGATTAAATTTCAACGCGGGAAATAATTGAACACATTTAAAATTTCTTATCTTTTTGAAACATTTAAATTTATGTCACTCATATGACCTTGCATATAAAAACAAATCATTATATTTACATAAACAAAGAAGTAAAACCAGAAATGATGCAAATATCTGCCGGTGGAAATGTCCACCATTTTTCTCTCATAGGTAGTTTTTTTTGTTCTCATGAGTCATATTTTGCATTTCCTGCCATTCTTCACAAATCAAATATTTACATGGTCTTTTACCAAGTTTATTCAAATTTCTGACATTTTTAGAATTTTACACAAGTGACGTTTTCTTTGGGTATTAAAATTGTAGTGAAATTTCACACATTCATGACTAATTGTCAACTATTTAAGTTTTTGGTCATTAGGAAAACCATTTATTTCATTATTTTATAAAACCTAGAAATTGAAGAAATATCAACGAAATTAAACAGTTTCTTAATTGATTCATTCTCTTTCAATATCTCATGACCTTTTACATTAATTTTATAGAAAAATATTTCGCTGCAATTTGCCAAATTAAAAATAACGGTAGTAAATGATTTAAATTTCACCAACGCCGTCAAGTCGTCCTTTAAAACGTCGACGCCGGATTTAAGTTTCGATTTTCATTGTTTTTCAAATTTTCCGAGCTCTCTACACGCAATAAACAGGTTAAACAAAAAGAAAAGATATTAAAAAGTAATAAAATTAAAAAAAACTGAAACTGAACGAAAAAAAAACATATAATCATTGAGCGAATCGAGAATTTTCATTGAAAATTGTAAAAGAAATGAAAATCTTTATTGTTCTTTGTTTTCTTTCATTCTTAAATTGTAAACAATCAACAGCATATTTTTTAATCAACAAATTTCCAACAAAACCTCTATCTCCAGTCATTTTTGGTAAGTAATCTTAATAATTTCCTGACAAACCAATTTTCGGAGAATCTTTACAAATTCATTTCACTCTTAATATAATAAAGAAACTAATTCCTATTGATTTTTCAATTCGAATCCAAACTTCTCGGAAAATTCACACTCAAATCAGAAATGACATAAGCTGCTGATGCCCAGAGAGCTGTGCATTTATCCAAAGTATCTTTATCTTCTACTTCCATTCTATCGCCATTTGAGTGGTGATACCAGAAATATTTTTCGTTTTTATTCATAAGTGAAGCTCCTGGATATCCTCGAGTTGTCCACCAGCTTATGTCAGGGCCTCCGTCTGTTGGTTGTGAAAATTCCGTTGCATTTAAAGAGGTCATCAATCTAAAACGAAGAACAAATGAATTTTTTCTTATTTATTTATTTATGGAAATCAATAAATTTTTGCTTACTTCAAAACTTCCTTCAAAATACAAGCACCGTCTGCATTTCCACTAAAGTCAAGACCTCGAGGTTCAAATGTTCCAATATCTGATTCCATAAAGAAGTTGAACTCTTCTTTTTCATTCTTTTTATGATCTTCTAAATAATTTTGTGCGCCAATTAATCCTTGTTCTTCTGAAGTCCACAAAATCGCTCGAATTGTTCTCTTTGGACGAAGATTCATCGCTTTGAGAAATTCCACAGCTTTCCAAGAAATCATAGCACCACCCCCATCATCCATTGCTCCAACACCAACATCCCAACTATCCAAATGACCGGAAACAACAACAACTGAAGTATTTTTATATTTTGTTCCTTCGAGTTCTCCAATTGTGTTTCTTGTTACACAATTGCCATTATTTCTGTCACTCATTTCGAGATTAACTGTAATTGTCTGACCACGTCGATACATTCTTAACATCATTTGGGCATCTTCCACTGTAAGTGCAGCTACAGGAATTCTTTTAACATCACTTGCATAATTTTGATGACCAGTATGAGGAGAATTGATAGAGAATGGAGTGATAGAACGTATAAGTGCGCCAACAGCTCCTTTTCTTGCAGCAACACTTGCAGCTTCACTTCGATAAACGACAGTTTTCTCATAGCCTTCCCAAGGTGGAACGAAAAGAACAATTTTTCCTTTCACTTGATCTTCAGGAATTGTTTTGAATTCATCGAAATTTTCAACTGCAATAACATCTGCAATAATTCCACCTCTTGGTGTTCCGATTGAACTACCAAGACCAAGAATCGGAAGATTTCTTTTCCATGGTTTGACCATGTCAGCATTTTCATAACCACGAATCCACCAAGGTGCAGTCACATTCTCAGTATGAACATTTTCTAGACCGCTTCTCTTCATATTTTCTTTAACATAATCGATTGCATTTTCAAGAGATTCCGTACATGTCATTCGTGGTCCAAAGGTATCGGTAAGTGTTGCAAGGGAATCCCAAGTTTTCCCTTTAAACTTTCCATTAACGATTTCTTTTATTATTCTGTTGACTGTGTTTTGATAGCCAGCAATCTCTTTAACAAGCGTATCAGGAAGATTACAAACATTTTCTTCACTCTCATCAAATGCATATTGTTCCACTACATTATCAATAATTCCACCAAACGATAACTTTAAACATAAACAAAAAATTAAAAATTCGGCGACAAAAATTTTAACTTTTCTCGACGACATTTTTAATGACACTGAAGCCAGAATGAAACTTTCTCGCACTTTGATTTTATTTGAATGTGTTAGAGGAGAGAAAAAATATTCTGATGATTGAATGTAAATGGAGAACAAAACTAAGCAACGGAACAGATAATAATTTTTTTAGTGGGTCATCGATACTCATTCAAATTTAAAATAAATATTTTTAGATCAGATTTCTTTGAAATTGTAAAGAATTTACGTCATTATAAAGAAATTAAATTTTGTTGATATTCTTAGAATATTTTTGATTACATTTGTTACTTGACCTCTTCAATGCGTCATTAAATTTCATCTTTCGTTATCATTTCATGCTTGTTGTTTATTAAAACAACAGAATATTTCGCACATTATCATCATTGTTCATGTGATCAGTTCACTTTGAGTTGTTGAAACGTGCTGATCAAGTGAAAGAAAGAAATATTTGATCAAAGCATGAAATATTACATTTTCTTTGGAACTTTTTTGCTTGGCGTTGTTGGAAAATCAATTAGCGGTCCATGGTTGATTAACAATTTTTTTCCACTTTTATATAATCAATCTTTACAGAAACCTTTGTCTCCAGTAATTTTTGGTAACATAAATAATTTTATTGCTATTAAAAAGTTCAAAAATTATCACCGAGAAAATGTTAATATTATTCGTATGATTTTTTTCAGTACCCGGTGATGGTGGAAGTCAAGTTGATGCTCGTTTGAATAAACCAAGCACTGTGCACATATTTTGTGATAAAACAACAAAAGATTGGTTCAACTTATGGTTGAATCTTGAACTTCTAGCACCACTGATCATAGATTGTTGGACAGATAATGCAAAACTTCATTATGACAATGTTACAAGACTAACAAGTAATTCACCAGGTGTTGAAACTCGTATTCCAGGATGGGGTAATCCAGAAGTTGTCGAATGGATCGATCCATCACATGCCGTAAGTGAAAGATAAAAATTAATTTTATTTATTTACTGCGCAAATTATTAATATTTTTTTCATGTCGCTGACTCATAGAAACAAGGCGCATACTTCAAAGAAATCGGAAATGCTTTAGTCAGAAGCGGATATGTTCGTAATTTGTCACTTCGTGGAGCTCCATATGACTTTAGAAAAGCTCCAAGTAAGATTACTTTTTTTTTCTTAAAATTGTTTTAATTTATTAAATTTCTCAGATGAAAATCAGAAATGGTTTGTTGACTTGAAGATCTTGGTTGAAGAGACTTACAAGATGAACAACAATGAACCGATAACATTTATTGCACATAGTATGGGTGCACCGATGTTAGTGATTTTTCTCCACCAACAAACACAGCCATGGAAAGACAAATATATTGCACGAATGATAACAATTGCTGGTGCTTATGGTGGATCAGCAAAAACAGTTAAAGTCTTTGCTGTTGGCGATGATTTAGGCGCATTTGCTCTTCGTGCTTCAGTTATGCGTGAAGAACAAATATCAATGCCTTCCTTAGCGTTTTTACTTCCATTTCCAACCTTTTGGAAGCCTGATGAAATTTTAGTTCGAACAAGAACTAGAAACTACACATATGCGCAATTGAACGAATTTTTTGTCGATCTCGGTTATCCAAATGGATGGGAAATGCGAAAAGATAATTTAAAATATGTTCAAGATTTTTCTCCACTCAACATAGAGATTCATTGTCTTTATGGAACGAAAATTGATACTGTGGAAGTGTAAGTTGATTCATTATTTTGTTAAAGAAACATTAAAATTATGATCACAATGAAACTTAATCTACAGACTGGATTACAAGAAAAGTGATGACCTAAGTGGATCTCCCGACCTTATCTACGGCGATGGTGATGGAACAGTCAATGGAAGAAGTCTTAAAGGCTGCACTTATTGGCGAGGACTACAATCACAATCAATTACAACGCTAGAAATTCCAAAAGCTGAGCATTTTGAAATTCTTTCAAATCCTCAAATTGTTTCTTACGTTCTTGACGTTTTAGTAAATTAAATTATTTTATATCTGATTATAAAAACTGAATAATATTCATCAAAGAGATTATTTGTGAGTAAATTGTAAACAAAGCAATTGTGATGTAACAAAATATATGAATCCGTATGATTAAAAGAGATTCTCGAAAGATTTTTCATTAGATTGGGAAATGTTTCACATTCAGTTGCGTTCTATGGTTGTAGAATAAAAAGCTCTTTAGATCTACTTTTGTAGAGTTTTCGTCCTTCATTCAACCTCCCGACATCGCTTTCCATTTCAATAGAATTAAAAACGGATAAATTTTTGTTATTAAACTTTCTTATCGACTTTTATTCCTATCCACATATTTACAATTTGTGCATTTTCTTTTTCTCTTTCTCCTTATATCAACTACGTAATTTACATGAACTTGATAAAAATTACTTTTTGGGACAAATAACAAAGCGACTCGATGACATTTTTTATCATCAGTGTGACTTAATTTCACTTAACGAACACTTATTCCATTTATTGTGATGATGTTACCTCTGTTGGGTTCGGGCTCATACATCTCATCGTTGACTCGCATCTCGTAAGGCTGATCGTACATCGTCTCACTGGGTATTTGATCGTAAATGTTCTCTGATCTGAGACTATTGTCGTTACTTATATTACTGCTATTATTATTACTATTACTATTTCTAACTGGCGCCTGGAATGTATTAAAAGTCGCCATTCCAGTACGATTTTGCAAATCAAAGTTTGCACGTTGATTCTCGAGACTCGAGTATGACATCACGGCAGCATTTTGATCTTCCTTTCGTTCGGCTGCTTGAACATTCTCTGAATTCTTCACTGGACGTGATTTATTACTGGAATCAGATACATTCATGCTAAGAATTAGATTTATTTGGTTGGAAATTTGAGAGAATAGAAAGAAAAAGGAAAAAAAATCTCACCGATGAAGGAAGACAATAAGAATGAATATTAAAAGTATGACAATAATGGCAGCAGCAATGCCAACTCCCGTTCCAAAACTACTCTCGTCTTGAGCTTCACTCACAGCCACTAAAAAATATTTTATTAATTTTTAATGTTAAATAAAAAAAGATTTAATTAAGTTACATTCACAACGAGGCTCATCACCACTCCACTTGCCATCTTCCATACATTTCCTCAAATATGGACCAATTCGATTGTATTGTGGAATACAATGATATTCTGCAGATCCACCATAAGTTGTTACATCATTCACAACAATAATTCGACCATTTTCAATCTCTTGTGGTCGTTGACAGTCAATTGCTAAAGTTTAATTAATAAAAAAAATCATGAAGATATTTTTATGTATTTAAAATTAAACTATAACTCACGTTTACAGATTGGATTCTTTCCAGCCCAATGTCCATTAGGCATACAATGTCTTGTACTATTTCCAACCAGATATCTTCCTTTCGTACAAGAAAATTTGGCGGTTTCTCCAACCAGTCTTCGTCCACTATCAACATTAAGATGTTCGTTTACATCCGGCACTGGGCAAGTTATTTCAACACAAACTGGTGTTTCATGTCCCCATGTACCGTCTTCAGAGCAAAGTCTTCTTGAAACACCATCGAGTTTGAACTTAGGAAAACATTCATAAAGTACTGCAGCACCATAATAAGTTGCATTAGTTGAGAGAGTGACAGTTCCATTAGGAATCGGCGGTGGCGTTTGACAGTCAACATCTTAAAAACATAAAAATTTAGAAAAGATTTGCGAAAGTTTCTTATTAAAAGAACTTACAAACACATTCGGGAACATTTCCACCCCAAATTCCATTTTCTTCACAAGTTATCAGAGGATCTCCAATAATCTTGTAGCCACGTTCACAACGATACTTGGCAAGTGCACCAACTTTATAAGTTTGAATTGAACTTGATGAGTCTTGATGTGATCTTATTAAAGTTCGTCCATACATTCGATCATTTCCAGTTACTGACAAAATGCTATGTGCAGCAAGAACCGGTTCAAGGCATCGAATTTCCTCGCACTTAGGAGCTGAGTCACTCCAATGACCAGATTCAAGACATGTTCGCTTTGAAATTCCATTTAATCTGTGAGTGTTTGCACAACTATAAACAACTTCTGATCCAAGGTAAGTTGTGTTCTTAACATATTTAATTGTTCCAAATGGAATCGCTGTTAATGGCTTGCAATCGACGACTTAAGAAGGAAAAAAGGTTGAAATGAATAAATTAACTTGTCAATTTATGAGTTTTATGAGAACTTACATTTACAATCTGGAGCTTCATTGTCCCACTCGCCAGTCTCAAGACATTTCAACAAATGTTCGCCACTTAAAATATGTCCGGGATCGCAATGATATGTGATGGTTGAATGAACATTGTAATCATAACCAACGACATAAGATGCGGGTGGAACGTGTGGTGTGTCACATGTGATTACTAAAAAATGTTAATTAACAATTGAGTAATTAAAATAATTATAACTAAGTAACTTACGTTCACATGATGGTGTGCTTCCAGACCATTTTCCATCTCTCGAACAAATTTGTGAACTTTCCCCTCCAACAAGCCAATAATCTTCATCACAATCGTATTTGACGATAGAACCAACAGTTGTCGTGCCATTAACAAGAATTAAAGACCCACGATCTGGTCTTGCTGGCGTTCCACAATCAACATATTTACATGTTGGTGGTTTTCCAGTCCATTCACCACCCAATCCACATGACAGAACTGATTCACCAGTCAACACATATCCAAAGTCACAGGAATAACTTGCAGTTGATCCTGCACGCCTTCCAGATATTTTCATCTTTCCTCCGGTAACTGCTGGTGCTTCCGGACACCAATCGATGAGACATTGCGGATGCGTTCCCGTCCAACCAGTCAAACCACATGTTCGATTTTCATTTCCTATGAGCGTGTAATTTTCATGACAAGTATAAGATGCCTGAACACCGAAGCTTGTACGATCTTCCGACATTAAGATTGCACCATGTTCAAGTGGTTGCAATGGACCACAATCGATATCTACACAAACAATTTGTTATGAAATTTATAAAAGTCATTTGACATTTTCTCGAACTCACATTTGCACGTTGGTGCTGTTGAGCTCCAAAAGCCGTTTGACTGGCACACCCTCGTAGCGTTACCAACAAGTGAATGTTCCTTTGGACACTTGTACTCGATACTTGCACCGACTGAAAAATTCTTTCCAACAATTGTTGTATTATGTAAAATATCTGGTGATCCACATGAAAGTGGCGGATGTTGACAAACGAAATGAAGGTAATCAAGATTACATCCAACGTCATTCCATAACCAATTTCGACCGCCATCAAGTACAACACAATTTTGTTCGCCATTGTAATTGTTAGGTTGATCCTTTCCCCATGTCGGACGAACAACGACGTCACCTGTTTATAAATAAACATTTCATTAAAGTTGAATGAAACATGATGGAGAGAAGGAAAAAATCCATTCACTTTGTATGACGACAAGGACAAACGTCAGCATGAAGCGATTAATTATGAGAACCAAGTGAATGGAACTGGGACAAGTTCTCACTTGATCGTTGTACCTACGATAAGACAATGTTGGAATTCAAACATTTTTATGATCTCATGGATCATCAATCATTGAATAATAAAAATAAATAATCAGATTTGAATCTGCCTCATTTATGTCTATAAAATCTTTTTTTATCATCACAAGTATGTACAAATTGTAATTTGTTTGAACGATGATGGGATGTCTCAAATCAAAAATTTCCTGCTTCGATTCAAATTAAGCGAAATAAAAAAACACATCTGGAAACATATTTTAATTCAATAAAATTCGCGAGATCGTAAAGTTAATAATAAAACATTCTGAAGATTGATATGATGATTGTAATGAGAATCATTTGAAAATTAATGATGCGCACCTTAGGCTTGAAATGTTGTTGCCTCATCTTCTTCTCTTTTTCGTGTTTGTACGTAAGCATAAAAGCTTAATTAATCCGTCATGTGTACCGATGTGGAACATTCATGAAATGAAAAGTTCTTACGGGAATAAAGCAAAGTTGTGTCACAAAAAAAGTTATGACGATGAAAGTTACTCAAGCAAGTTATGAAGAATAATAAATTTGGAAATATTTGATTTCTTTACTTTAAATATGAAATCAAATCAAACTTAGAAATTAATGATTAACTCATGTAACTTTGATTGAGTGACGTAATGTGAAAATATTTCCCTGGCATTACATTTTCTTCGGTCTATTCGGATTCCAGTCCAAACAGAATCAGCATGAAATTTAAAATGTAAATGATGGAAATACGTTGAGAACTTTCCCACCGCTTATCGCTTCTTAATTTTCTTCTAACGAAGGTAAAACTTAAAAACACCGGCATTAAGTAATTAGCGTGTTAAACTGCGAGAAAAATCGAGACCGCGACTTAGATAATTGATTTGGTTAAAAGATTTACAGTCAACATTTTTATTCTTTTCAATCCCATTTTTATTAAGAAGGGAAACAAAATTATTCTAAAGTGTTTTTGATTAAAAGCAACTTATGTCAGATTACGAACAACAGAAAAAAAGTTAATTCTTATTTGAAGTAGTTACTTAAATGGTGATCTGATTGATGGACTGTTGCTTTACTTCACTTCCAACCCATTAAATTAATTTTCGCATGCTTTTTGCTTTTGAAGACGCAGCAACTAAACAAAGAAACTTTCTGGAAATTCATTCACCCGTAAGATTAATGCAGAATAAATATCATCCACGACTGACAGAATGAATCTCCACTGTCCCAATGAAAACAAAAGAATTTAAAATTATTTCATTACCATTAACCCATTTCCATGTTCGGGCTGTAATGCCGGGTTCTTTCTGTGCGCCAACCCATACAAGTTGTGTCTTTAAATCAGACTTTCGTCGATCCAACTCTGCCAATATGTAGTCTTGTGTCGCACCACGGAAATCGTGCAATAAATCACCACCTGATGAATGAATATTTTCATATGTTAGATCATCTTTGTGCATGACGAAAGACAATCGGAGTTTTATTGTTTAAAACAAAACAAAACTTACCATGCTGCCGACAGATTGCCCTGGCTTTATCGAAGCTTTCACCTCGTGTCACATGAAATTCATAACACGTTCGAGAAAACGTCGTCAAAATCGTTTCGGGGGGTAAATTAGGCGATGCACAACGCTCACTCGAGAAATCTATAACGACAAGACAATAAATATCAAAATGGTTAAATTGGAAAGAAAATGTCAACTTACCATCGTTGGAAAAGACTTCGACCTCACAAAGACTAAGACTTCCTTCGACTCCGACAAGTTGAACAGCTACGAATTGTCCAATGAGTGGGCGAGCGCATGTGAATGATTTAGTTGTACCTTCATCAAGTTGGCCCGGATACCAAGCACACAAAGGATTTCTTTGGAGATCTGTGCTGCTATTTCCAACTCTAATTTCAAGATCTTGAAGTGGACTATGCCCACAACATCCACGGGTTGTGATTCTCACGACTCTCACAGTTTGTGGTGCAAGTAAATCGACACGCCACCAAGGTGAAGCTTCTTTCTGTGTCTCCGAGCATTCTTGACCATCAGGAATTTGGTTTCCTGGATTTCCATCATTCGCATAATAAGCTGGGCCAGATCGTGTTGCAGAAGATTGATTGACTGGCTTACGGTAAGCAACGTTTGTGCCTTGATATTAAAGGAATTGAAAACAAAAATCATTCATCAATTTTAATTATGATTGCGGCATACAAAACGCTTGTCGTTCATCAAGCAGGTGAAACCATTAATTGAAAATATTTAAAAGTAGATATTTTTATTTTCGAAACTATCTACAAACGCCATAACAAAAGCCCAGTGTGTTCACGGCAATTGGCTGGAACAAAAGGTGAAGTAAATTAGCGCTCAGTGACGCAACTTTTTTTAATACAAACTCATTTGCGTCTTTCTCTTACACTTTTTTGTTCGATTTCTTTCGCAAATTCTATGCCGTCATCTGTTGATTGCATAAATTTTTTATTTTATTTGCATCATGATCATGCATTGAAACCCATCCAAACCCATCCTTGTCAATGAAATAACTTAGGTATGCAAAATAAAGTTCATTCGACTTCTCAATTTCATATTTTTTGCTACAATTTTACTACGATTCTTTTGCTGTTTTTACCCCGCCACACATCACGAATCTGACTGCTTATTGTGTGTTTGACTTCGAGCGTTACAGCTCAATTTTATTGCTATTTTGTTAGTTTTTGTTTCTCTTGATGAAACCTCAGTGAATAGATTGAAAAGACTTCTTAGAGACGTTCGTCATTATTCATATTTTTCATTTATAATTTAAAGTCGATTATGTGGTTCATGTGTGCTTGATGGAAGTTTCTTTTCGTCAACAAATGCTTCGGTACGTGAATGAGGTTGGAACGTGAAAATGAATACGTTCTTACCAAACGAACCCTCACCAATAAACCGCGAAATCATTCCAACAATTATAAAGTTATGAATTAATTTATTTATTCATCATCCAAATATTCAAATGGTTTTCTCACAAGAATGCCAAACAGTAACCACAAAATCTCACACATTATATGATATCTGTTGCGTCAAGGTCAGCTCAGGTGGAGTTGGTAAAAGAAAAAAGAGAATTGTTGATGAATTGGGATCTGTTACAGTAAACAGAAGACTTGGCGTGCCTTTTATGTTTTCTTAAGAAATCTCACCAAGTCACTTGACACGTTCAAGAAACGTCGACGAAACTAGTCAAGCTAGAAACTTTATAAGTTTACATTTATCAGGTCTTTAGGGCATTTGCAATCTAGCATTAGTTTCCATGTATGCACTAAAGTCTTTATGGTTGATGAAAAAATTAAATTGCAAAGAATGAAGAAAAGAAAGAAAAAAATTGTTTTCTTGTTTTTTTTAATGAAATTCAAAAGTCTTGCGATAAAATAAAATACCGTGAAGGTAAAGTGGGACGCGAGAATCGATTCATTTTTTTCTCTCTTGCATTGTCTGGCAATAACTTTCAATTAGTTTACGAGAATTTTAATTTAAAAACCTTCATCGATTCTTTCTTGATTAGAAAATTTGTTGTCAAAGAAATTTTTTTTTTTAGGTTTGAAGCAGTCATGCATTGCCAAAGGTGCTTAATTTAACATATTTCACTAAACCACTAATTATTGAAAAGTTGCTTAATTCGATAATTAGTTAGCTGACTTTGGCTTACATATTTTGATAGTTACCCAGCATGCCATCAACATATTTTTTCTCAAGCTATTGTTATCTCAACATCATCGAGTGGGATAAAAATTCGAATTGAATTTCAATGAAAATGAAATAATAAAAAATGTTTTATAAGAAGATTAATCGAAAGAGATTGTTCAAAAGATTTTGAAACGTTTCTATTATTAAGCGAGCTAAGTCATCGATGAAAAAACAATCGAAAGATGTTTCCGCGCGATTATTTATGCAATTCTAAATATTTTCCATTCTTTTCAATAAAGCGCGTTAAGAAGTTGACAGTGATTTACGATTTTTTTTAATAATTACTTACCACAGAATGGAAGTTCCTTTTCCCAGCCTTTGATTGGATCACAACGAATTGTTGCAGGTCCAAAAAGTTCATAACCCAAATCACATTCGTATCTTGCTTCACTCAGTCCATTATCTGATTTTGTTGTTTGTACTTTGGCATTTACTGGTACGGCTGGTGGACCACAAACTGAAATATGAAAGGAATTTTAAGTGTTTACATTTAATAAAAATTCATAATTGATTATGCGTTGAGTTTGTGCAAAAATTAATCGGTCAAATTGCGAATCCATGAACTCTGAGTTGTAATCAATCATAAATGCAAAAATCACTGACTCAAATTCTTTTCATTTGTACTTCCCACAAAGTCATCAGAGACGGAGAAAATTGATTTAAATATCTTAAGCAGAAAATTAATTTCCATAACGTTGATTTCATCAATTTCACTTTGAATTTTCTCGACCTCAAAAGCATTTCAAAATTCATAAAAAAAAGCTTTTTTCCCCATCATCAATCAAACATAAAAGACCATGAAAACAATGCTAATGGTATTCCAGCATCTTGATTTTCCCCCCAAAAGTAACTCCAATCCCATATCTTTTTGCAGACAAAGACTCTTTCATGTTTTTGAAAATGTTTAGAGATGCGAAAAATTTTAATAACTGAGATGGTTCAATTCAATTCATTCATCTTTTAAAAAGTGTAAATGAAGTTTCTTAATTCGCTTCTCAAACAAGTTTCAAATATTTTGAAGCTCTTTCTATACAGATGAGAAGATTGTCTCTTACCATATGATCGTTATTCACTTGTATGTGCGTTCATATCTTGAACATAAAAATTATTCAATCGCCAAATGCATAAACAAGATTTGCAATTAATCCAAGCATGGGAAATGAAATGAATATCATTATTAAACCAGTCAATGTTGTTTTAAACATCATAACGAATAAATAATGAAATCAAAAGTGGTTTTCATATCAATTAACTCTCCACACATCATAATTTTACAGTTCACAGAAATTGCAAGTCGCAGAATTCCAAAGTAAATTTAATTATATTAAAAACAAAAATTATTTATAGAAGGAAAAAGCATCATGCGTGCACTCGTTATGGTAATGAGTAAGGCGTTTTTTTTACTTTCAATTGCACAATTGGATTTGTGGCGAAGGTGAAGAAAGAATTCAACGACATTAAAAAAGATGACAAACGGACGTGACTTTATGGTTGGTATGAGATAATGACGAGGGCTGCTGGTGAAAGCATGAAGTAAATGGAACATTTTTAATGTTAAAAGCAGAACAAATGACAAAGCGACGTCTACATCCCTGACAAACAAGCATAACAGCCACTTACAGACTTAACAACGTTTTGTTTATGTCGAAAAAAACATTAAAGAAACCTTTTCATAATGTTTCTTTCTTTCTGCTTAAGTATGACAATATGAAGAAGTCGGTTGGACGTGGCGACATCAATTTGTATGTTTGGGTTGCTTCTCTTAAGCAATTTTTTGTGTGATGATTTAATAAGCCGAACACGAGTTAAGCTCAACTCTTAAATTTGTTTTCCGTTATGTTTCGAGTTGGTCCCAAACTACTGACTAAATGTGTGATACTTTTAAACACAACAAATTAACAAAGAATAGCATTCGATTGTAAATGTTAATTGATGTTTACAATGACTTGAAAACCAGTCTTGTCAGATGTAATCAATCAATGTAGTTTCAAATTTCCTGGAATCAACACACATAATTGATATCTGCAAAGCTTAGCAACATTGCATGTTGATTTATGCTACGATGGTGATAATAATAAATAGGAGAAAGAAGATATTTGCACATTTTAAAACGCTTTGGAATTTTTCGTCGTTTCTCCGCAGCTGAATCTACCTTTCGACCCAAATACGCGGAAGAAATGAAAAGAAACAAATGTGTAGAGAGTGCGAGAGAAAGAGGTTGAAGAAAAGTGGAAGAACCACTTCTTTGTTTTGTTTTGTTATTGGAACCACAAATAGATTGTAGTAAAATGCCCATCACAAGTAAAGCGATGACGATAAAAGAACGCAATCATGATATTCCGCACACGAGCGTGATTCATATTTTGACAACGCTGAAGTGGGTTAATGGGAATCTCAACTCGATATTGATCATTCCATCATATGGTGGGGAAGAAAAAAGAAATTGATAAACGGATCAATGGACAGAAATGACGATTGAGTGACTTTTAAATTGAAATTTCTTCGTTATTGATGCGAGATTTTCAATGGTAGCCAACAAAAGAAAGTTGATGATGACGATGATGATTGTGAATTAAATTGAAAGCATTCGAATGGATAAAACTGCATTCTTTCATTGATTTTTCACTTAATGTAAGTATGCAGCTTAAAGTTGATTATATGAAACGCTGAAACTTCATGGATCGTCAATAAGATAAAAACATTTCATTTGAAAGTGAAATACGACGGTGAAGACGGAAATGGTAAAAGTTCAACTGCGTGAGTTCACATGTTGTTTGTTGTTTTATGGTCGGAAACAAATAATTATCTTGTAAATTTATTCGCAAATTCGTCTGCAACTATCACTTCTCTGATACTCCAGTCAATTATTCCATCCATCGCCCCAGGCATCTCACGATACTGCGTGCAAATTTATGCATGGCATTGAAGTTTGTAATCAGCATTTAAATTGAGGGAACTTTTGCTGTTCAATTGTTTTGTTGCGGTATTTTCGTTGATGGAATCATTTTTGAGATGAGATTTTTGATGGTCGTTTCGTACACGATGAAGCATTCCAGCATCTTCCACCTAATTGTTAAATTGTTTCAGTTAATTCAATTCAATTGATGCCATAATTAACAACCGCATTAAAAATATAAATAATTTTAAGATCAATGTCATCGTGGCAATTATGAACGGATGAGGCCAATTTTGATTATCTCTTTAATGTAACTTTATGGCATCATAAGTAATTGCTGACCAGAGAGTCAAGTGCTTTGTTGCTTCTCCCCTAATGGAATTGCGCAAATGTCATTTTGTGTTAATGTAAAATTATTAGAAAATTTCACCATAATCAATTGAAGATTTTGTCTCGGCTGTTTAACGTTTGAATTCAACTCACGTTTACTCGTGGCTTTTTGATTATTATGTGACAATTAAATGGCATTCTCCAGCAGCTTAAATGCAGATTCATGCAGTCAATGAACATCAAAGACATTCCTCGATTTCACTTCAACATCATTTCAATTGCTTTCTGTAACTAATCTTGAATAATTTTTCTCGTCCAGCTTCTTCACTATCGGCCATGAAGATGACATCGTTTCATTAATTTCCATTACCATTGTCATAATTTCAACATCTCATCTACTTTCCACGAATCAAACGAGCTGTCAACAGTTTCAAATTGTCCGTGACTCAAGTCTAATTGCATTTAATTTAATAATTTATGGGAAATTTCTCATCAAAAAGACGTTTCAGACAGACGGAAGCGTCTCTTTCTCTTTGTTTTTAATTTAATTCCTTTATTTTACAATTCTCGTGACCAATAGAATCAAATCAAGTGACATCATCAACCAATGGTTACAGTTAACTACTTAAAAATCATTGTCGTCTACCAAGAAACTCGTTCCAACTCACCACAGTTTTCGTTCTGTTTTTTATTAATTCGCTTCACAATTTAGCGTGGGCGATTCAATCAACACTAAAAAACTAACTTGCGAAATTAAGAGTCATTGAATTCCAGGTGAGAAAAATTCTTCGATGGATTACATCAACGTTGTATGTATTTAGGTGCGGGCTGCTGAATTTTATTGTTTGGTCAGGTACTCGCATATGTTACTGCCGTCAATTGAAATTCACATTGTCGCCTCCATAAAAACACAAGATTTTTAATAGATCTTAAAAGATTTAAATGCAGTTGTCTAAGACACGATAGATGTCAGTCATTTGAAAGGAAGTTGGAGAAGAAATTAAATGTTTACACATCGTTAAGCTTTGATCGAGTTTACAGTATGATAAGGAAGTTGCAACTGCTTTTTATTTTTTATTTTTAATGTTCGCCGCATCATTGATTGGGTTTTAATGTTTTTCTTTACACAATCAATCACAGTCCAATGTTGGTTTACATGATGTTTTGAAAGTTTTTTTCACGGTTGGATCAGCGTTGATCTAACCGTTATGGAACCTTCCGCCTTCGTCAACACTTGGAAGTTAAACTTTCGCTGATGAAATTTGTTGGCTTACTTAGGAAGTGAGTGGATGAAAATCATTGATTTCAATTTTTCGGCAATGAATCTCATTAAAGTGAGCGATTAGGAATCAATTTCTTTTATAAAGCTTATCATCCAATCGACTCGCTATTGATCTATGAAAATGAAATTCAAAAGTCTTGAATGTAATCACGAGAGATTTTACATGAACATGAATAATTAGAATCAGGAACTGAACAATATCTTCGTTAACTCGTAATATTTATATAAAAACAAATTACATTCAATCATAATAACAGTGATTTTAAATATTTTTCAACACATTATTCGAACGAACCAATTAAGCTTTAGTTTCGCTAATATGAAGATTCAACAATGCTTCAAAATTGAAAAATGAAAAATTATAATTTTTTCTTCATCTTGAACATCAAACCTCATGCTGAAGGTTTTGGTTAGCAATGAAATTTTATTCTTATTCAGCAGGTAACTTAATCGCCTGCAGTTGGACCTTGAAAACTTAACAGAAAAGCCAAAAACTTTCTCAGATACTAAAAGCAGAACACAATTCAATTTGTGGAAATAAAAAATAAAAATAAATTCCTTGAACGACGACGATCTACCATTCAAGCAAGACATGAAACCGGTCTCGACTTTTTCCCTGCCATTTACGTAACTTTAGCTTTAACTTTTTTCTTCTTGTTCAAGTCTCTAATGATGAATTTTGAAATGTAAAAGGTGAATTGACGCTGCATCGTAAAAATCATAAGACAATCAATGTCGATGTCGATGTCGAGAGTTGAAGATGATACTTTAGTTTGAACTTTCATTTTCACTTGACAGACAATTTATGAGATAAAAAAGTGTTTTGATGTCGAGAAAGTTAACTGACTAATGCATAAAATGTGATAATTAAATGATTATGCAAAGACATGTCTTCTTTATTTATTAACATGCAAGTCCATGAAGTTTGTGTTAGATCAAAACCATTGAACCACAATTATTTACGGTTTATTTGGATAAAAAAGTCAAGCCTCGTCACAGGAAGTGACATTTGTCTTGTAATTTTGTACTATTTAGTTCATAACAAGATCACTTTTGCTTTATGTTTAAAATTGAACAGCTTAGTGGTAACGATTGTAAGTTGGCAAGTTCATAAATGACTCTTTTTTATTGTAATTATATTTTCCATAAGAATGACTGTCTGAAGGGATGGAAACTTGGCGAGTATTCATATTCAAAGTTGTGTTTTTGAAGATCTCTTTATGGCGACTTTTAATAATTTTTACAAGTCAATTTTCTGATATCATAGTCTGCGACTTCCCCGCCCTCTAAAAGAAGCTTTTTATATCTTTTAACCGTTTATGGATATGAGAAACAGACGAAAAGATCTGTAACTAACTGACCTTTCGTGAAGCAGGTTTTTTGTTATTGTGTTGATTTTGCTGTGACTGCGAAATAAAAATAGCTAACGTGAACCATTTTTTTTCTCAGCAGCAACTTTAGCTTAGTTAATCTTATTGAATCATTGAGCGAATGACTTCTTGGGTATCTTTTCAAATCTAATAAAAATTCAACTCGGATTACGGTTCGGTTTTTTTCCACAGATGAAATAACAATAAATTGCATAAAACAATTTGATTTCGTTAATTCTTGCAGTGAGAGTTCCATTGAACTTTTTTTAAGCTTACGATTGATTAACAACTTCAATGGCATTTCACATTTTTTCTTTCTTTCGTTCCACGAAAAACAAAAAAACAAAAAAATAAATCCGCATCGAATTCTATAAACTGTCAATGAACAATTTGGTTTCTAACATGGAAATGACAATTCATTAGACGTATTAATCAGATTGACATCCGTTGATTTGTTGCAAGTTGCAAAGCCAGACAAACATTATGTATACATAGTTCTGCCTACGATTTATACAGGAAATTCAATTAGCAACTCTTTAAAGCGAAACAAAAGAGACTGCAACGACAGAAATTGTTCACTTTCATTTCAACATTTCGATCGAGACTGAGAGCAAAAGCAAATGAAAGGAAAGAAAAGAGTTTGCGAAAAATGTTGAATATCGAGTTTCATTGATCGCTCTGCATTTATTATTTGTGCTTTTCACGATTCATTGACTTGAATTGGCAACGCAGCAGTTTGTTCACCAATAAATAATATTAAAAGCTTTTCTGAAGTCGCGCAAAAATGGAAAAATAAAACTCATGATAATCGCCAAACATGCTACGAAAAAGAAAAGTTTTAACTTCTTAGCAAGCTGTGTGGTGCCATCAGTGTTGGTACCGTTTCAATTTTGTAGTGCCTCACTGACACACATTCTACATCGTCTTTCCTTCCTTTTTGTTTCTTTCTTCTTGACGTTTTTAATGCCCATCAGCTTGTGTTCTCCAACATACACAACATGATGTTTTTATGCCACTTTTTCGTTTACGTAATTCATCACAACATACAATCAATTCCTGTGTTGTGCTGAAGAAAACAAGTTTTTATTTAAGGTTTCTCTGTTTGTTGTTTTCATTCGAATTTTGCTTAGACATTTAACAAAAATTTCCTACTGCGGATGGTTTTTCATCATGTAGATTTTTATTTCATTCTTTTATCACGCTGTGGGTTCTTAACGAAAAGTCGATTGTTTTGTTTAGAAGTTTCAATATGATGAAGAGTAGAAAAAACTTAAGAATAGCTTCCGTGTTTTGTATTCCTTGATTTGATCGTGTTTAAGCTTTTGTTATGTCGATATTTTTTTTCCTTGATTGTAATTTTGTGCAAATGCTGGACCGCTGAGATATGCGAGATGATAATCATCGGTGTAGGTTTTTGCGGTTTCACGGCTATGGCTTTGAGAAAAAGATCATCAAGATATCTTGGATGGAAACTTGTGATTTTTATTGTTGGGATAAATGTGTAAAGTTGGTCATAATTTTATAAAGAAAGTTTCTTTTTATAATGTCAATTTTTTTGTTGTGAATTTATCAAGATAGATGCTTAAAACTTTTTACTTTAATCTTAAATTTCTTTGAAGTCATCATCGACATGTCTCCCTAAACATAAGCACGTTATTCAACATGCTTTATAATTTTTTTTTCCTTTTCTCAATTTCATTTAACTTCAAAGTGAGGTTTTTAACATCAACAAACGTTTGGTTTACATTACTCGCAACTCTTTTTTTGGAGATTTTCATCGCCATTCAACCACTCAGGTTTTATCTTCGGCAACGCACGAACAAAGCTCCAAAAATTTATTAATAGACAAACAGATAAAAAACTGACAGAGTGAAAGTTTCGCTTTGAATCAACAAACGAGACAAAGTTTCAAATCACCAGTGTACACTTTAGCATGTTTAACATCTGAACAACTGCCTCATTAGGCGGGAAGATTTTTTCGGATCTTCAATTTGAACGCGTTAGCGAGAGACCGAAAACAAAAGATTTAAATGCCAACAAGACAACATTAAGCTCGCTAATCTCTGTGTCGCAATCTGATGAAATCTTTCGTGATCCATTACTTTTTATTTCTTTATTTTTTGCTTTACTTTTCTCGATTTGGCATCGCATTGGTAGGTTGTATCTTTCTCCATCTATTCAACCATGAACTGTCATTCCTTAACATTTGCTTATTCATATGTGAATAAAGAATCAGTTTTTACTTACGAACTTTGCTGAAGTTTTTTTCTATGTTTATGGAGCACTCATCGTATCAAGCGAAACTAAAATTGACATCAATTCAACGGATATTTCCACAATCAGAAGACTAACAAAACTGTTCCCGTTTAAGAGTTGATCGGTTTTTAATTCGATGGACCATCAGAGAGTTTCTCGTGCTCGTCAATTCTTTGATTGATCGCTCTCTCCGCTAGAAGCGATAAAAGATGCTTTCACAGTATATCTCGTGCAATCAAAATTTGATAGTTTTTTCACAGGTTTCCCCTCAGAAACGTGTTGTGGAAATTACATGATAATCTAAGTCGTAATGAAGCATCATTAAGCATATTTTGATTCGTCCAAATTACATTTTTTATGAACAGAAAGTGAAAATCAAATCAATTGAATGAGATTCGATATCGCACGTCATTAGTTGCAGAAAAAAAAGATGAAAATTATAATCATCAAAAATTCTTCCCATCTATAATCCCAATTCAATTTAATTTGTGGTGCTTTTGATTGAAAATCTTGATGAAGATGACACATCATCATCAAAAGCTTATGCAATTCTGTTTCATTCCAATTTATTTAAGACACTTGTTCAATTTTTGAGATAATTTCGGAAATTTTTACTCGTAACATTTTCTCGCTTCTTTAATGATTTACATTTTCATTACAATTGAGTGCTTAAAAGAAATTGAAATTTACTATAATTAAGTAAGTCTGTTGATGTTTGCTTTTCTTCTGGTATTTAATGTGTGTGAAATGTTCGCATCATGATTTAGAAAATGAAAACTTGCAGCCGATTGTCTGCTTATGATGGAAATGGTTCGTTAATTTTTCCCCAAAGTCAAGCGGCATCTTAACCCGTTGTCATGCTGTGTGCTAATTGCTTGTGTTTCGACATTAAATAGGTGATTCTAAACAGCAACAATAACGACCAACAGACCATTTCAAGCAAAAAAGTAATTGAAACATGAAACAAGATCGAACAGTATTGGTAATGTTCACATTTATTATTCTTATAGAAACACAATAAATAGTCCGTGAGAAGAAGAAAGAATTTAATTGCAGTGTTAGTAGAAAAGTTGAAAAAAATTAAAGCGAATCTGATCAGAAACAGTACCAACCGATTGAGTGTAAAATCGACTTCGATTATTTTTGACTACCAGGGTCAATCACGATCCGCATTAAGAGGTTTCCAAAAGCGAAAAAAAGAGTTTCAAAAGCCGTTCTTCACCTCCTTGTTTAGGTATTGAATGCCGTATTAAACAACTTAACTTAACTTTTTCCAGATTAAACTCAAGACTTTTCCGCCGCCACTTTTTATGTCGAAACAAGCGACATGAGACTGAACATTGTCGTTACAGATCAAGCTGTTAATACATCAAAGGCATAGAAAATTCTAACTTTATATCTCGTGTTTGTTTTATAAAAAAGCGCAAAATTAACATAAAGTCAATTATAGCAAGCAACACTAACAATTGAATATGCTCACATAAGTTGCTGTGAAAAGCTACAAAAACACCAAATTCAAGGTTACCTCAAGACTTGATAGACGAGATCATAAGAATTATTTTATTTTTATGGTGCGATGATTTTTCTTCAATCTACTTTACACTCGATTCCAGACAGATTTTTAATTAACTTCTGGTTAGCTTTAATATTTTTTTCGTATCAAACAATAATAAAAAGTTCTTTAGTCGAATCATTGAAGCAGTCGTTAAGTTCATAAAAAAGTTTCCCACTCAACCGCATAACTTCAAATGTGCAAGCGAAACCAGCAAAACGTCGGTGAAGTGGAATGTGAGTCTGAAAGCTTACCTTGACAATTAATTCCACAACATAGCAGGCTAACAATGAGTGTAATCCACAATTGGAATTGCTTCGAGCTTAAAGCACCTTGCGAGATATTTTGATTAATTCCTGGATTAGAAAAAATCATTTTCTGATCTTTTTTTTTCTTTTCCTTATTTTATGATTTTCTTTTCACTTCAACAGCGATGTTGTAAATTTAACTTTGTTTTATTTCGCTTTATAAAACTTCGTTTTCGTTCATTAATAATACTCATTTAATAATTTCATTCATTTCAATATTTTCTTTTATTATTTGAACAACAAAAGACTTCTGTCTTCACTTTTCTCGAGAAGTGATAACTTTAACTTTTCTTTCCTTTCTTTGCTAAACTTTCTGGCACACAATTAGAGAAAACGAGTTTTTTTATTTTCGTTTAATTCACCCACATTTTCGCGGTTTAAAACATCGCTTAATCACCGTTGTCCAACTGATCACGTCGAGAGTTGGGCTTGAACTAACATGGTGAATGTTGAGTTTCTTTTGTGTTGAATATTTTAATGTCGGCTCAATTTTTCTTCTCTCTTTGCTCTCAGTTCTCTTGCTTTGCATGTTTCAATATAAACATTTTTTAAAGCATGCATGAAATGGGAAGATCTCATAAGAAGCTTTTCAACAGACTCAGTATATAAAATAAATTCAGAAAGTCGACCTTGTGATTATAATTTATGCTGAGAAAAGCTCTTTGTTATTCTTCATTATTCAACTTCAAGAATCATTTAACGTTGCACGACATCATCGCTCAACCTGCAATTTTAGTAGTGACGAAGCATTTCGTGTTGAAAGATAGAAGCATAACATGCTGAATTTTAATTGTAATTTTATGGATTGACAACAAACAAATACTAGACACCACCTTGATTATAAAATTATTGCTACTCGCTAACTTTTGTCCTAAGGATGATGGCTGTCACTATGGATTGTAAAGGAATTTAGCACGTCTTAACTCTTAATATTCTATAAGGAAATAATGATTTTTAGGGTGTTTTGACAAACGAAATGTGTATCATTAATTTGTCGATTTTAAAATATCAAATTCCTTTTATTGTAGCCATTCAAATATGGGAAGATTGATATTTATAAATTTCAATTAGACATTTAGGATATACTTGACAACCCGCCAAAAATGTCATTGGAAAAATGATAATTTCTTCGCGACAATGGTAGACTTGGTCGCATAAATTATTGACTTAAATATAGACATAACGCTGTCATTGAATGCATTTATGACTAAATCATTCGAAGCATGAAATCATTAATTAATAATAATTATATTGCAAGATACATACATGGCTGTGTAATGTAAAACGATATTTATTCTTACATTATTCGTTGAACATCGTTTATAATTAAAATAATTTTCATAATCAATTTTTTCCTTTTAAAAGAATGAATTTCGAAATGACTACATAAATTCTTAACGGTTTTTATAAATTTAAATTAACACTCGAAACTTATGCGGTGTCGCTCGGGTCTGCAAAATTATCGAATCATCAAGTGAATATTTTTGTAACATAATTCATTCTTTATCAGAAAAAGCAATTAAAATAGGATCAAATTATGGACAACAATACACTTCCGCCACTGTTCGATAACATGGATAACGTGGATATCAGTTCGCCAAGTGATGAACCTGAAATTTTTCAATCCGCAATTCAGGTTTCGTACTTCTTTTGTTTTTTTTTTTATTTCCTTATCAATTTTTCGTGTTCCTATATTGTGTTGATAGTTATAAAGCTTTCCAATTACTCACTGAAATTTCTTTGGATTTCTCTTATCGTTTTATCACTCACGCCCATTTGAGAATTATGCGGGTACACGGAAAAATTTCTAATAATTTTTTTTCTTTTAATTCAATATTTACAGGATGACGAATCGTTGTCACCGACAACCAAAGAAGAAAGTATGGAAGATGTCATTACAATGACAGCGGAGAGAGAAACTGGTGACACTTTCATTGAGATTACTGTTGAAGAACCACAAAAAATTGGTGACGGAATGACCTCATATTTAGCATACAAGTGAGATAACTAAGTTAATTCAATTATGAAACGATAAATCAATAATTCCTTCTTATTTTCTGTTTATTTTTTTCGATTTTTTAGAGTAATAACAAAGACCAACATTGCAAAATTCAAACGACGACAGTCAACAGTGCTACGTCGATTCAGTGATTTCCTCGGTCTCCATGAGCAACTTCTGGAACGTTATCTAAGAGCTGGTTTCATTATTCCACCAGCGCCAAGTAAAAACATCATTGGCGCGACGAAAGTGAAGATGGGAAGTCAACAAACAGCAGAATCGGGAAATGCAAATGGACTTGAATGGGTTGAAAATCGTCGTGCAAGCTTAGAACGCTTCCTTAATCGAACAGCTGCCCATCCAACGCTTCGCGTCGATCCAAACTTTATCAACTTCCTCGAAAGTGATCATGAACTGCCAAGAGCTGTTAACACAGCTGCCTTATCTGGTGCTGGTGTCATGCGACTGCTAAATAAAGTCGGTGAAACAGTCAACAAAATCACTTACAAGATGGACGAGAATGATTCGTGGTTCGCTGACAAAATCTCAGAGATTGAAGCTCTTGATTCTCATTATCAGAAACTTCATTCAGCAGTGAAATCGTTGGTGTCTCATCGTCAGGAATTGGCGAGTTTAACTGGTGGAGTAGCGAAATCAGCAGCAATGTTGAGCACATGTGAAGAACATGTTGGACTTTCAAAAGCTCTTTCACAACTCGCTGATGTTGAAGAGAAAATTGAATTGCTTCGAACCGAACAATCGAATTCTGACTTTTACATTCTATCAGAAATGATTAATGATTATATTGGACTGCTTAGTGCTGTTAAAGCTGTTTTTCATGAACGGGTTAAAGTGTTCCAAAACTGGCAACATGCACAAATGCAATTGACAAAGAAACGTGAAAATAAAGCTAAGTTGGAATTAAGTCAAAGAAACGACAAAATTGAAGGTGCACAAAAGGAAGTCGAAGAGGTGAGTTTCAACATTGAAATGAATTTTAATCAAAAATTTAAATCAAAATCATTTTTAAAGTGGGAAGCGAAAGTTCAACGATGTCAGAAAGAATTTGATGACATTTCAGCTGAAATTAAACGTGAAATGGAACGATTTGAAATTAATCGAGCCAAAGATTTTAAAGCAGCGATCATCAAATATTTACAAGATCAAATGGCACATCAACAACAAGTGAGTTTGATATTTGTAGAAAATATTTTTATATTTTATTCCTTTTGGTTTTAGATCATGAAATATTGGGAAGGATATCTGCCAGCTGCTAAAGAAATTGCATGAAATTGTCCTTCATCTGCACCCACTGGTATTGTTCATCTGAGCTTTGTGTAAATAATTATAATCTTGTTAATATCCTTTTGTTAATCAACAATCATTTAATTATGTCGTACTACGTTTAACCTTATCGAGAAACTTTAATTAGAATCAAGACAAGAAAAGTTCTGTGACTTTTGAATCCATCCCTCCTCCCACGCAACAACTCAACTTGTCTTGATATTTTTGTTTACAAATTTCATAGAAGAATTTTTAAATTTCTTCCGAAACGAGATTAAATTTAAGTCTCTCAATAATCTTTTCAACTCATCACACTTGTTATAAAGTTTCCTTGTCGAGCAAATTATTAATCAATTTATATCATTTAATTAAATATCATTTACTACTCTTGTAAGATAAAAGTTAAAAGAAAAGCTTCGCAAACAAAAAGATATTCTTGAAGCATTCCGATAAAATTAATGTGATGATTATGTTTTTCATTTAACATTTAATGTTTTTTTGTTTCTTTTGTAACTTTCATCACTTTTCGATTTAATTTAGAGAAAGAAAAATTGTTTTGCGAAATTTTTTTACAAATGAATATTGTGTAATGTTAAACAAACTACATATTCTTGGTAATTTTCAAAATATATTTGAATAAATTATTTAATCAAGATGAAAAATGTAAGCAACATAAAGAGAAAGAATTTTAATGTTGGAATTTCTTTATTTGCCTAATTTTAATTTAAATTTTGTAGTTTTCGGGACATTTCTGATTGTCAAGGAATAACGAGTTCCGCGTTTACAGATTTCTTGCTCCGATGATCGCTTGTTTTTGATTAGAACATCTGAAATGTCGTCTTCATCAACTTCAGATATTGCATGCATGTAACAACTGTAAAGTTCATCTTTAAGAATTAATAAACTGCGAGGTTCGACAAGAACTTTAAAGCAAACATCACGAGTCATATCTTGAGATTGATAGAACTCTAGAATTGTATGGGATCCAATGGAAACTGTTGTAATTGTTGGATAGAAAAGCGGTCCATCAAAATGCGGCATGATTCCTTGACCAGCAGTGTATTCATTTAACAATATATGATTTGCTTCAACATCACCAAATATCTTCAAACTATTCACTTTATCGAGATATGATTGTAAATACGATGGAATATCTTCAGCAATCATTCCTTTTTGAGTTGGAATTCCACCATAATTAATTAATCGCCGATTTTTTAGCTTTGTCCATCGAACTACTGATGTTCTCTCAATATTATGTAGAAGTAATTTCTCTTCTGATTCTGTGATGAATTCAGGTATATAATAACAAGAAGGTGGCATTGATTCTACTCTAAATTTATCTAATTCCATCATTTTAACAGCAGAGAAATTTTTTATTGTTTACAAATAGATATTGAATTTCACTTAACCCAAATTCACCATTATTCAACACAAACGTATTTGTTTCACACAACCCCAACTTCTTGAAATTTCGATTTCATTCAACCTCAATGTTTCATTGTATACAAATTCATAAAAGTGCAGAAATATTCGCCTCACTTTATGAATTATTTTAAATTAGATTTAAGCTGTGATTCTCATAATCTGAAACCAAAAAATGTTGTTAAAACTTGTTAGAAGTAATTACGCAAGAGGCTTTTATCGATCATCAAGTATTTTAATAAGAAAATTGCATAATGCTGTTGCCCTTTCAAATACTGAATACCAAAGTAAAGATGGAAAAGAGGCTCAAGGAAATCCTTTTATTATAATGCATGGATTATTTGGTTCAAAAAGTAATTGGTGAGCAGACTTTTAGTTGTGTTTATGCAAAATAAAGTTCATTAAAACCTTGTATGAAGATGAAGGTCATTATGAGACCTTCAAGTGCATTTAATTAAAAGGTTGTTGATTGTGAATATTTTATATCAACAGGAACAGTTTATGCAAGGCTTTCTCACAAAAAGCAAACCCACGTAGAAAAATATTTAGCATAGATGCAAGAAATCATGGCGATTCACCACACACCGACGAGCATTCATACGAAACCATGTCAGAAGATATCGCAAAATTTTTGAATGATCGTGGAATAGAAAAGGCAGCTGTTTTAGGACATTCAATGGGAGGACGTGCTATGATGTATTTTGCTTTAAGTTATCCGAATCTAGTCGAACGTTTGATTGTTGTTGACATTTCTCCAATTTCTCCTATCGGAACCAATCGAACTGATATTCCACTTTTCCTCAAAGCCATGCGATCAATTGAAATTCCCAAAGAATTAACAATTCATCAAGGCCGAAAAGTTGCTGATGAGCGTCTTTCTGAAATAATCAATGAGAAATCGCTTCGTGATTTCCTAATAACAAATCTTTTTAAAAATGAAACTGGCGATTTCCGGTGGAGAATAAATTTAGAAACGCTTGAGAAGAGATTCGAAGAGGGAGTTGTGAACTTCCCAGATGTTGCAGGAAGAACATATGATGGCCCAACTTTGTTTATTGGTGGATCGAAGTCAGATTATTTAAGGTGAATTCATTTTAATTAAACTTATTGAAACATTTTTTTAATGGTGTTGATTTCCAGACCCAGCGATAAGACACAAATTGACAAAATTTTTACGAATTCCCAGTTAAATTACATTGATGCTGGTCATTGGGTACATGCTGAGAAACCAGAAGAATTTATGAATCAAGTATTAGCTTTCGTGAATAAAGTTTAAAGAGATTAATTTATTTTATAAAAACATTAAAATTGAAAAATAAAATCAAATTATTCAAAAACTTTAATTTGTTTAAGTTTCATTTCGAAATTTCTTTCCGCACAATTACTTCTTCACTTTCAAAATTCGATCTTCATCGGCACAACGATCTCTAATCGTTTTTTGATACGGAAATTATCGATTTAAAAAGGTGCACAACGTCAACCACTTTAGTTGGCTTCTGATTGTCTTCCGAGTTGGTTTGAAATTGCAAATCGGTAACTGAAAGTTTTTCCACTCTTTGCTTAGTGAGTTTTTCTCATTTGTTTCGTAATAGAAATTCTTTAAAAGAAAATAAGTAGCGATAAAAAAAGATATCCAGTGAAAGTGAAAACATTTGAATCAGATTCATTAACAAAAGAATTTTTCTCTTAAAAAATTTTCTAGAAAAAGTTGATTGCATAAAAAATGCCAGAATACAAAGTGTTCTACTTCAACGTGAAAGCTCTTGGCGAGCCTTTAAGATTTCTGTTATCGTACGGCAACATCCCATTTGAGGATGTCAGGATTACAAGAGAAGAATGGCCAGCATTAAAGCCAAGTGAGTAGGAAAGGAAAATCGTAGACAAAGTGAATAAGAATTGCAAAAGAAAATTTGTTACATCATAAGTGCATGAGTCAAATGACATTAATGACGAAAGAAATAAAAATTATGTGACACTTCATGAAATATTTTGAAATAAAAACTTCCACCCACTCACATTTTCATTTATCAACATTACATATTTACAATGTCTAAAATTGGTTCCACGATTTCATTTATTGACTCAATTTTCGAATCGTTACTAAAATAACTTTCAATTAAGAATTTCTTTTTCGTATTTCTGAATGCGATACCAGAAGGAAACTTTTGTGATAAATCACTAATGAAGTGTGCGACTTGCAGTTTTAATTGTGATTAAAAATAAACTTGAATCTCTTTTATCGTTAATCTGATGTTCATGTTGTACTTCGTACGTTGACGTTCTCTTTTTAATTGCGGCTTAAAAATAAGAAATTAGACGTCTAGTTATCCACCATGTAATTTGAATTGATTGATGGGAATATTTCATGATACAAAATATTAAATAATTTCAATAAATATTATTTAATAAACTCATAACAATAAGAAGCAATATCGAATATCTTCTTTTTTCTTTCCACTATTTCTCTCCTTCTTTCATTGGTAACAAAGGCATGCCAATGAATCAAATGCCATGCTTGCAAATTGATGGAAAACGAGTCAATCAATCGCTTGCTTGTTGTCGTTTCTTGGCAAAGACAGTTGGACTTGTTGGTGGTGATGATTGGGAGAATTTACAAATCGATACTGTCGCTGATACAGTCAACGATTTCCGATTGAGTATGTGATTGGTTTTAATTGAATAAAATTAGAATAAATTAAAAAGAAAATTCTTCAGAGATTGGCGTTGTCTCTTATGAACCCAATGACAGTGTTAAAGAGAAGAAGCTCGTCACTTTGAACTCAGAAGTGATTCCATTTTATCTCGAAAAATTAGAAGATATTGCAAGAGAGAACAATGGATACTTGGCACTTGGAAAAGTATAAAAATCATTTTAAAAATCACACAAATTTATCAACGTGAGAATTTCTTTTTCGTAGCTTACATGGGCAGATGTCTACTTTGCTGGAATCATCGATTATCTCAACTATTTGGCAAAACAAGATTTAACAGCTAATCATGAGAACTTAAGACGAGTAATTGAAAACGTTAACAATCTTGATGCTATCAAAAATTGGATTAATTCACGACCAGCAACAGAAATTTAAATAAACTTTTAATATGAACTTTTACACTTTTCTAGATCAAGTTTTATAACAAAATGGATTAAAGACGAATTTGAGTGAATCATGTTATGAATCTTTTAGTTATTTCTTTCTTCTACAGATCATTTTCAGTCGAAGGACGATGGATTGTTGAAATATTTCTGATCAACAACTTGAATAAATTTAAGTATTCACCTCTCATTTCATTTATAATTGTTCAATGTTATTCGGAATTATTTGTGTGACTTGTGCAATTTTATCGTTCAACATAAAATCATGAAATATTTCCATCGATATAAAGCTAAAGAGACGCCGATTATTTTATTCATTTATCTCTAAGAAGAAGCAAACTAATGTAGTTTCCAAGCCGTATTGAATTACGATATCAATCGAATTTTAATGCAACAAATTGCTTCATTTTTCACTTTCAATTATTTCCAACTTTCTATCCAACAACAACATTAAACATCGTGAAATTATTTAGCGATGCCAATGGGACAAATGCCTGTTCTTGAGGTTGATGGACGTCGTGTTCATCAGTCACTCGCCATGTGTCGTTACATTGCTAAGCAAGTCGGTGTTGCTGGTAATGACGCATTTGAAGACTTACAAATTGATGCTCTTGTCGATACAATCAACGAATTCCGTTTGAGTAAGTTAAATGATTAAAAATCAATAAAAAGTCATTAAACTTTTTCTTAAATGATTAGAAATCGCAATTGTTTCATACGAACCGGATGATCAAGTTAAGGAGAAGAAGATGATTACTTTAACACAGGAAGTTATTCCATTTTATCTCACGAAGATGAATGGAAATGCAAAGGAGAATGATGGACATTTGGTACTAAATCGAGTAAGTATTTTATTTAATTTTAAATTTAAATTATTTAACAAATAAAATTTACTTTCACAGACAACTTGGGCTGACATTTACTTTGCTGGTATCATCGACTACTTGAACTATCTAACAAAAATCGATTTGCTTGAAAATTTCCCAGCACTTCGTCAAGTCGTCGACTCTGTTTTGAACAATGATAACATCAAGGCTTACATCGCTAAGCGACCCGTCACCGAAGTATAAATTCAGCCGATATTTTTTTGTACCGAGAATTTTTATTTAATCGAAAATATTGAAAAATTATGTTGGAATGTGGATGAGATGAAGAAAAAGGTTTTGCAAATAAAAAAAATATGATTTTAAAAATATTTAATACTGACTTATACAATGCAATTGTGATGATCCAAGATTCCTTACAATGCATGAATATTGTTAGCGATTTTATTCCACATTTTAACCCGTACGACTCACAATTCATTGCGAAATAAAAGAAAAGAAGCATTAAAAGCTTTTGCTTTGTCTTTTATCTGGCTCTCATCATCACGAGAACTCATCAGAATTAATGAAACTTTTATCATTTCGATGAGATCAGCTTTGGTGTTCACAGCAAAGAAGCCACAGAAAACTTCACGCA